>WNWK01007953.1:0-88810 GCA_009830355.1 Cherax destructor
AAAGGTAGATGGGATACAAGGAAAATAGAAGCAATAAGTAAAGAGAGGGTGAAGGTTTATAAACTAAAAGAGGAGGCAGTTAGGGTAAGATATAAACAACTATTGGAGGATAGATGGGCTAGTGAGATGTAGGCAATGGGGTCGAAGATGTATGGGGTAGATTTAAAATGTAGTGTTAGAGTGTTCAGCAGAAGTTTGTGGTTACAGGCAGTGGGTGCGGAGGAAGAAGAGCGGTGGTGGAATGATGATGAAAAGAGAGTAGTAAGGAGAAAAAGTTAGCATATGAGAGGTTTTTACAAAGTAGAAGTGATGCAAGGGAAGAGTATATGGAGAGAAAAGAGAGGTTAAGAGAGTGGTGAAGCAATGTAAAAAGAGAGCAAATGAGAGAGTGGGTGAGATGTTATCAACAAATTTTGTTGAAAATAAGAAAAAGTTTTGGAGTGAGATTAATAAGTTGAGGAAGCCTGAGGGAACAAATTGATTTGACAGTTAAAAATAGGAGAGGAGAGTTATTAAATGGAGAGTTAGAGGTATCGGAAGATGGAGGGAATATTTTGAAGAGTTGTTAAATGTTGATGAAGACAGGAAGCTGTGATTTCGTGTATAGAGCAAGGAGGAATAACATCTTGTAGGAGTGTGGAAGGCCAGTTGTGAGTGTGGGGAAGTTCGTGAGGCAGTGGGTAGAATGAAGGGGTAAGGCAGCTGGGATTGATGGGATAAAGATATAAATGTTAAAAGCAGGTGGGGATATAGTTTTGGAGTGGTTAGTGCTATTATTTAATAAATGTATGAAAGAGGGTAAGGTACCTAGGGATTGGCAGAGAGCGTGTATTGTTCCTGTGTATAAAGGCAAAGGGGACAGAAGAGAGTGCAAAAATTATAGGGGAATAAGTCTGTTGAGTGTACCTGGTAAAGTGTATGGTAGAGTTATTATTGAAAGAATTAAGAGTAAGACAGAAAACAGGATAGCAGATGAAAAAGGGGGGCTTTAGGAAAGGTAGGGGTGTAGACCAAGTGTTTACAGTGAAACATATAGGTGAACAGTATTTGGATAAGGGTAAAGAGGTTTTGTAGCATTTATGGCTTTGGAAAAGGCGTATGATAGGGTGGATAGGGGGCAATGTGGCAGATGTTGCAGGTGTATGGAATAGGAGTAGGTTACTGAAAGCAGTGAAGAGTTTTATGAGGATAGTGAGGCTCAAGTTAGAGTGTGTAGGAGGGAAGGGGACTATTTCCCAGTAAAAGTGTCGTCAGGCCGATTTCCCTTAACCTTTCTTCGTAGGACAATCCCCTTAGCTCTGGGACTAGTCTTGTTGCAAACCTTTGCACTTTCTCTAATTTCGTGACGTGCTTGACCAGGTGTGGGTTCCAAACTGGTGCTGCATACTCCAGTATGGGCCTGACGTATATGGTGCACAGAGTCTTGAATGATTCCTTAGTGAGGTATTGGAACGCTATTCTTAGGTTTGCCAGCCGCCCGTATGCTGCAGCAGTTATCTGATTGATGTGTGCCTCAGGAGATGTGCTCGGTATTATACACACCCCAAGATCTTTTTCCTTGAGTGAGGTTTGCAGTCTTTGGCCACCTAGACTATATTCTGTCTGCGGTCTTCTTTGCCCTTCCCCGATCTTCATGACTTTACATTTGGCAGGGTTAAATTCAAGGAGCCAGTTACTGGACCAGGCTTGTAGCCTGTCCAGGTCTCTTTGTAGTCCTGCCTGATCCTCGACTGATTTAATTCTTCTCATTAACTTCACATCATCTGCAAACAGGGACACTTCTGAGTCTATCCCTTCCGTTATGTCATTCACATATACCAAAAACAGTACAGGTCCTAGGACTGACCCTTGTGGAACCCCACTCGTCACGAGGTGCCCTCTGACACCTCGTCACGTACCATGACTCGTTGTTGCCTCCCTGTCAGATATTCTCTGATCCATTGCAGTGCCTTTCCTGTTACGTGTGCCTGATCCTCTAGCTTTTGCATTAACCTCTTGTGAGGAACTGTGTCGAACGCCTTCTTGCAGTCCAAGAAAATGCAGTCTATCCACCCTCTCTCTCGTGTCTTACTTCTGTTACCTTGTCATAAAACTCCAGTAGGTTTGTGACACAGGATTTTCCTTCCCTGAAACCGTGCTGGTTGTCGTTTATAAGCTTGTGTTTTTCTAGGTGCTTCACCACTCTCCTCCTGATGATCTTCTCCATGACTTTGCATACTATACACGTCAGTGACACAGGTCTGTAGTTTAATGCCTCGTGTCTGTCTCGTTTCTTAAAAATTGGGACTACATTTGCCATCTTCCACGCCTTAGGTAGTTGCCCAGTTTCAATGGATGTGTTGAAGATATTTGTTAGTGGCACACACAACATCTCTGCTCCCTCTCTAAGGACCCACAGAGAAATGTTGTCCGGTCCCACCGCTTTTGAGGTATCGAGTTCACATAGCAGCTTCTTCACCTCCTCCTCGGTTGTGTGTATTTCATCTAGCACTTGTTGGTATACCTCCCTATTCTGAATTCCTGGAGTCCTTCCTGTCTCCTCTGTAAATACTTCTTTAAATCTCATGTTGAGCTCCTCACATACCTCTTGGTCGTTTCTTGTGAACTCCCCACCTTCCTTCCTCAGCCTGATTACCTGGTCCTTGACTGTTGTTTTCCTCCTGATGTGGCTATACAACAGCTTCGGGTCAGACTTGACTTTTGATGCTATATCATTTTCATATTGTCGCTGAGCCTCCTTTCTTACCTGTGCATATTCGTTTCTGGCTCTTCGGCTAATCTCTTTATTTTCCTGGGTCCTTTGTCTTCTGTACTTTTTCCATTCTCTATTACACTTAGGTTTTGCCTCCCTACACCTCTGGGTGAACCAAGGACTCGTTCTGGTCTTCCCATTACTTCTGTTTCCCTTGGGGACAAACCTCTCCTCTGCCTCTTTGCATTTGGTTGTCACATATTCCATCATTTCTTTTACTGGTTTTCCTGCCAATTCTCTCTCCCACTGAACGTCTTGTAGGAAGTTCATCATGCCTGTGTAGTTTCGTTTCTCCCTTCCTATTCCTGCTCCCCTCTCCACTTGTAGCTCAACTATATAATCAAAACACAGAACCAAATGATCACTAGCTCCAAGGGGCCTTTCATACGTGATATCCTCGATGTCCGAACTACTCAAGGTGAATATGTACTAGGTCCAGTCTTGCTGGATCATCCCCACCTCTCTCTCTGGTAGTGTCTCTAACATGTTGATGCATGAGGTTTTCCAGTATCACATCCATCATCTTGGCTCTCCATGATTCAGGACCCCCGTGGGGCTCCAGGTTTTCCCAATCAATCTCCTAGTGATTGAAATCACCCATAACTAGTAACTTTGCTCTCCCCATGTGGGCTCTTCTGGCTACCTCGGCTAGTGTGTCTACCATTGCTCTGTTGCTCTCGTCATATTCTTCTCTTGGCCTCCTGCAGTTCTGTGGCGGGTTGTACATTACAGCAATTACCACCTTATGGCCCTCAGTTTGAATTGTTCCTACTATGTAGTCCCTTTCGCCCATTTAATCCATTCCTTCCACTTCCTCAAATCCCCACCTGTTCTTAATGAGCAGTGCAACTCCTCCTCCCCCTCTGCTCCCTCTATCTTTCCTGAGGATTTGATATCCGGGTGGAAAGATTGCATCTGTTATCATCCTGGTGGGTTTCGTTTCTGTGAGTGCTATTATGTCTGGGGATGTGTCCTTTATTCTTTCATGCCACTCCTCACATTTATTTGTTATACCATCTGCATTTGTATACCAAACCTTCAACTTCTTTTCTAAAACCGTAGTCTGGGGGGTATGTTGGGGCTGGTCTTCAGATGCATGATAGAACTGATAAATTGGCTAAGTTTTATGCTTTCAAAAAGGGGATAGATTACAATCTTGGCTTGTCAGTTAGCAGTTTGAGAACAATAATACGAAAAGAACTTCAACTGAATTTTATTGACTTAAGACTCAGGGAGATTGACACCAGTCAGTCCATCTATCATCACTCTATCATGCAGGAGGAGCCACATGTCTATCGTGCATCCAACAAAATAAGCAGACTCTTGGATGTCACTACCGCCCGCCTCCGGCTGGGTTACAAGTATCTTTGGCAGGTTAAATCACAACCACCAGATGTAGACCAAACAAGATGTAAACTTTGCCAGTTGGATTATTGTCACACCCTGCGTCATTATGTACTGGAGTGCGATAAAATTAATGAATTCAGAGACTACTCACTCAGAAATGTTCAAGATATGTCAAAGTATTTTATCCACAGTGGTATATTACAGACCATTCTGGAAAAATACCCTGACTTTGCTCCCTGTAAATAAAGCATTGACACGTGTGTGTGTGTGTGCATGTACATGTGTGTACGTGTATGTGTGTATGTATATACATGTATGCGTGTGTATGTGTATATATGTATGTGTATATGTATATGTGTGTGTGTGTGACCCAACAATTAAAATTTGCACCAATAACTCATTACAGTTGTGGCTGGGTGTAGACTAATAGATTGCTCATTGCTTTATAATTTGTTCATGAGTGCAACCATGTACAGACGTAAGTAAATTTACTTACATGATTCATTACCTTGTAACTAGTGAATTAATTACCATTGTACCTTGTTCAGCTATCAAAACTTTGGGGCCCAGTCTCTGGACCTATATACTCTGTATCTGCAAATACCTTTGTAACTTGTCATGATTGTGACCATCTGAGTTCATTACCTTTGTAACTTGCTCAGCTATCAAACTTTGAGGTCCAGTCCCTGGACCCATTATGTACCTCTGTAATCTTTTGACTACCGCCCACAGGATGGGTATGGGGTGCATAATAAAGATATCACACTAACTGTTGGGGATGGGAGATCTCTGTGTGTGTATGTGTATTTGTATGTGTGTGTTTATGTGTGTGTATGTGTGTGTGTATATGTATGTGTGTATGTATGTGTGTGTGTATGTGACCCAACAATTAAAATCTGCACCAAGAACTCATTACAGTTGTGACCGGGTGTAGACTAGTGAATTTCTCATTACTTTATAATTTGTTCATGATTGTAACTATGTATAAACATAAGTAAGTAAATTTACTTACATGATTCATTACCTTTGTAACTTGTGAGTTCATTACCTTTGTAACTTGTGAGTTCATTACCTTTGTAACTTGTGAGTTCATTACCTTTGTAACTTGTGAGGTCATTACCTTTGTAACTTGTGAGTTCATTACCTTTGTAACTTGTGAGTTCATTACCTTTGTAACTTGTGAGTTCATTAAATTTGTAACTTGTGAGTTCATTACCTTTGTAACTTGTCAGTTCATTACCTTTGCAACTTGTGAGTTCCTTACCTTTGTAACTTGTGAGTTCATTACCTTTGTAACTTGCTCAGCTATCAAAACTTTGGAGTCCAGTCCCTGGACCCATTATGTACCTCTGTAATCTTTTGACTACCGCCCACAGGATGGGTATGGGGTGCATAATAAAGATACCAAAACTTCCATACTCCCTCTCTCCAATGTGATATCCAATTTTTCTTTATCTAAATCGTTAATACCCTCATTACCTTACTCTTATCTTTGTTCACTTTCAACTTTCTACCTTTACACACCCTCCCAAACTCGTCCACTAACCTTTGCAACTTTTCTTTAGAATCTCCCATAAGATTAGATTTTGCCACCGAAGTGGCTAGTTTATTGTACTCCCATATCCATCCTGTGGACGGTAGCGCAAGAGCATATGGATACACAAAAGGCCTAGGAACTAGGCCCCAAAAGGGTTAACAATTGTTCATAAGGATTTATATCTACAGTTCACTTATCTGTTACAAGCAAATTTAGGGAATTTTCTTAGTATATCTGGTATCTTATTTTTATTAATAAGATATCTTGACATGTCACATAGGTTATTATACTGTCTATCTATATATTCCTCAATAAATGGACAATTAAGCACATAGTGTTCAAGACAGTGACCATATGCCTGATCACATAATTTGCATTTAGTTTGATCATCATCTGTGTGTCTCCCAAACTGCCAGAAGTACTTGTAGCCAAGCCTAAGCCTGGCCACTACAACATCCGTCAGTCTGTTCACATTGCAAGTTGCTCCATAAACATACTTATCTATGTTAATGTTATCATAGTGGGTTATAGATCTACTTAAGCTTCTAACTGCATTCCTATAGCAATCATTTTCATTATTTACTTCTCTCCTAATATTATTCCTAATGCTAGACACAGATATACCAAAGTTATATTCTACATTCTCCTTCTGGGTACTCTTCTTGGCTAACATATCAACTTTATTATGAAGGAGTAATCCAATGTGTGATGGGATCCATAGCAATTGTACATTAATTCCTTTGTCCCGGATTTTTGAGTATCTATACCTGGCTTCTCCAATGAGCATGTTGTTGGAGTCATTATCTCCCATAAGCACAGTATATCAGCTAAAAGTAACTGTGTCAACTCCCATTTTGTACTTGCTTCCCCATAATTTAATCCCACCCCTCTCCCCAACACCCTAGCATTTACTTATTTTACAACCCCATCTATAAATATATTAAACAACAATGGTGACATTACACGTCCCTGTCTAAGACCTACTTTTACCGGGAAGTAATCTCCCTCTCTCCTACACACCCTAACCTGAACCTCACTATCCTCATAAAAACTCTTTACAGCATTCAGTAACTTAATACCTATTCCATACACTTGAGCTGCGCTGTATGACCCCTGTGGTTTAGCGCTTCTTTTGTATTATAATAATAATAATCCATACACTTGCAACGTTTGCCACATTGCTCCCCTATCCACTCTATCATATGCTTTTTCTAAATCCATAAATGCAATGAAAACTTCCCTACCTTTATCTAAATACTGTTCACATATATGCTTCACTGTAAACACTTGATCTACACATCCCCTTCCTACTCTAAAGCCTCCTTGCTCATCTGCGATCCTACTCTCTGTCTTACCTCTAATTCTTTCAATAATAACCCTACCATACACTTTACCTGGTATACTCAGTAAACTTATTCCCCTATAATTTTTACAATCTCTTTTGTCACCCTTTCCTTTATATAAAGGAACTATACATGCTCTCTGCCAATCCTTAGGTACCTTCCCCTCTTTCATACATTTATTAAACAAAGATACCAACTTAGTTGCCGCTTATTTGCCAAACATTGTATGGCCCCTGTGGGTGTAGTGAATATAACAAAATTAAGGAAGATGAGTATAATCATATAGTTTAACACACCGCCATCTTCCACACAGGTAGTCTCCTCAAGGAGGGTTCCTTGATGCTGCTGAGGGGCTCTTGATCTAGTGAACTGGATCTGTCCTCCAGTTTCTTGAATTAAGCGTGAATACCTTCCACCCCCCTCTCCCACAGGCTCTGTATAATCCTACGGGTTTAGCGCTTCCCCTTTATAATAATAATAATAATCCACACAGGTAGTCTAACCTAAAAACGAGGAAATGCATTCATCGTCATTCATTCAGTCCCGTAGCTCGTTTGCTAGCGCACTCGGCTCACACACTGAGGTCCGTGGTTCAATCCCGGTACGGGTAGAAACATTAGTATGTGTTTCGGTAAGACTCCTGCTGTCTCTGTTCACCTAGCAGTAGATAGGTACCTGGGTATTAGCAGATTGGTGAGGGTCGCATCCTGGGGACAAAACTGACCTAATTTGCATAACAAGGGGCTTTCTATATGCCAGCTAGGCCTGTATACCTTACACATGTACTTGTAGAAATAAAGATTATTATTATTACAGAGGTGTGCTAGCTGACATCACAAATCAGATGACTCTTCGAATTACAACTTCGCCAGCCGTCCTTCAGAGTGTAGGTACTGTACTTCTACCTTCAGAGTGTAGGTACTGTACTTCTACCTTCAGAGTGTAGGTACTGTACTTCTACCTTCAGAGTGTAGGTACTGTACTTCTACCTTCAGAGTGTAGGTACTGTACTTCTACCTTCAGAGTGTAGGTACTGTACTTCTACCTTCAGAGTGTAGGTACTGTACTTCTACCTTCAGAGTTTAGATCTGGCTAACCAATTTACTTGAGTCTCCTATTAGATGTTACCCTGACCACACTCCAACATCACTTCCCTTCATAAAAGCCATTTTCTTCCACTCTTATCTAACATACACGAGCCTGTTGGATGCTCCTAGAAAAAAAATCAATCTCCCTCTTCAAACTTAGCCCCTTTTTCCCTCCACCCCAGATTTATAATAATAATAATATTAATAATAGTGAACGTGTTATCGAGTGTGGCAAATGGTTTTGAAAGCTGACAAGTTGAAGATTAAGACACTTAAGCAATATATGGGAATCTTTATTGAAGAAACGTGTCCAGGCTGAGGGACTGATTACCTCAAACTCCTCCTCTCCTTACAACTTTCTGCTTTGTTTTGGACTGATGAAGCCACTGTGTGGCGAAACGCTTCTTCAATAAAGATTTCCATATGTTGCTTAAGTGTCTTAATCTTCAACGTGTTATTGAGTGTTGAGGTAGCAGGTCACAGAAGAAAACACGTTTTATAATAGTTGAACTAAAGCAGTGGATGTTTTATTTCCTTATCTCCTTAAGGAGGGAAGGTGGGGAAGCTTGATAGTACTGAAGGGCTTTTGATTCGAGGATCTTGAGCTACCCTTCATCCTGGGATACAACTTGATTTTCTGGCACTCATCGGGCGAGGTGTGATCACCATGTGAAGACACGTTGTTAAACAAGCAAGCTCTGGTTGCCACTTTTAAACCTTTTAAGATCTCCATTATGAGCGAAAACATTGTCTTAATGATTGTGAAATGGGAAGGGGTGGTATAGTAGAGAGAGGATGTGAAAAGGAGACGAAGATATAGGAGACAGAGAAATGAAAAGGGACAGGGAGAGATAACAGAGAGAGAGGGACAGGGAGATACAGAAGGGGGAGATAGAAGGGATACCGTAAGAGACAAAATAGATAGGTTAAAGATAGGAGTGGGGGTAGAGAGGGGAAGAAAAATAACTAGGAAGAAAACTTGAGCTGCCTGGACCAAGGAGCGACTATTTATAAGTCTTCGCAGCCATGGAAAAAGTAATCAGGTTTTAAATTGAGTCAGTATCCCGCGTCTAAAGGAAGCCAGAGAAGAGGTAAATCCTGGAACCTGCAGAGAGGCCCTGATGGTGTGTGTGAACCAGGCCCTGATGCTATGTGTGAACCAGGCCTTGATACTGTGTCTGAACCATGCTCTGATGCTGTGTGTGAACCAGGCCTTGATGCTGTGTCTGAACCAATCTCTGATGCTGTGGAAAATTTTGACTTTTCCCAAATTCAGCATGTGTAAATTTGAATAATATATTAATTGTGTATTAAAATGATGCTGATTTGACCTTTCGAGAAATTATATGTTTGCCAGTCCGTCAGAGAGGACTTGGGCAGCCATAGCGATGTCGGAAAAAGTGATCTTTATCATGGAGGAAGCATTTGGAATCTTAGTGATGGTGTCCAGCGAGGCCCAGGGATTTTGGTCCTCGATGGAAGTCTCGAGTTCGTCAGTGAAGAGAACCGTGACGATCCTGTCTAGCCGTTTTACGAAAAGGAACATTTCACCTTCAGGAATGAAGACGATGATATGATGAATCCTTGATCCATTAGGGTCTTGATAGCGGTGTTATCCATGAGTTTTTCTGCTTCTTCATCGCTGGTACAGATGACCATGAAGGCGTCCTTGACGGAGACAATACTGGTAAACTTGATTTGCTAGTTGCGTAGCTTAGAGCCGTCATTTATCACAGCACTGGTAGGTGTGATCTTCACACGATGCGACTGCATCATGGAAGAGCAGAGGTAACGAATGTACAAATTCCCCTTCCCAGTAGGGACTGAAGGGAGATTCTTGGAGAGAGCAACTGTTACCTGCCTGTGATGTCTCTCCCTTGTTACCTGTATGAGATCCCAAGATGTTAGGAGCCAAGTGTAGACTCTTCCCATGGGAATGACTTTCTAAGACAAAGAGTGAGAGCGTTCCAAGGGGTGAATAAGTCAGTTGGGTCCTGGATGGTTGAGAGAGCTTGTGTGGCTGGTGTCTGCACCAGGTTGACGTGACACAGTAGGTGCACCAGGTTGACGTGAGACAGTAGGTGCACCAGGTTGAGGTGAGACAGTAGGTGCACCAGGTTGAGGTGAGACAGTAGGTGCAACAGGTTGAGGTGAGACAGTAGGTGCACCAGGTTGAGGTGAGACAGCAGGTGCACCAGGTTGAGGTGAGACAGTAGGTGCCCCAGGTTGAGATGAGACAGTAGGTGCATCAGGTTGAGGTGAGACAGTAGGTGCATCAGGTTGAGGTGAGACAGTAGGTGCATCAGGTTGAGGTGAGACAGTAGGTGCATCAGGTTGAGGTAAGACAGTAGGTGCATCAGGTTGAGGTAAGACAGTAGGTGCATCAGGTTGAGGTAAGACAGTAGGTGCATCAGGGTGAGGTGAGACAGTAGGTGCGTCTGGTTGTAGATAATAGGTTAGCCAGATATATAAGTGCCTGGATGGACCAGTGTGCCTGGATGGACCAGTGTACCTGGATGGACCAGTGTGCCTGGATGGACCAGTGTGCCTGGATGGACCAGTGTGCCTGGATGGACCAGTGTGCCTGGATGGACCAGTGTGCCTGGATGGACCAGTGCGCCTGGATGGATCAGTGTGCCTGGATGGACCAGTGTGCCTGGATGGACCAGTGTGCCTGGATGGACCAGTGCGCCTGGATGGACCAGTGTGCCTGGATGGACCAGTGTGCCTGGATGGACCAGTGCGCCTGGATGGACCAGTGTGCCTGGATGTACCAGTGTGCCTGGATGGACCAGTGTGCCTGGATGGACCAGTGTGCCTGGATGAACCAGTGTGCCTGGATGAGCCAGTGAGCTTGGATGGACCAGTGCGCCTGGATGGACCAGTGTGCCTGGATGGACCAGTGCGCCTGGATGGACCAGTGTGCCTGGATGGACCAGTGTGCCTGGATGGACCAGTGCGCCTGGATGGACCAGTGTGCCTGGATGGACCAGTGTGCCTGGATGGACCAGTGTGCCTGGATGGACCAGTGTGCCTGGATGAACCAGTGTGCCTGGATGAACCAGTGAGCCTGGATGGACCAGTGTGCCTGGATGAACCAGTGCGCCTGGATGGACCAGTGTGCCTGGATGAACCAGTGTGCCTGGATGGACCAGTGCGCCTTGATGGACCAGTGTGCCTGGATGGACCAGTGTGCCTGGATGGACCAGTGTACCTGGATGGACCAGTGTGCCTGGATGAACCAGTGTGCCTGGATGAACCAGTGTGCCTGGATGAACCAGTGAGCCTGGATGGACCAGTGTGCCTGGATGAACTAGTGTGCCTGGATGGACCAGTTCGCCTGGATGGACCAGTGCGCCTGGATGGACCAGTGTGCCTGGATGGACCAGTGTGCCTGGATGGACCAGTGTGCCTGGATGGACCAGTGTGCCTGGATGGACCAGTGTGCTTGGATGGACCAGTTCGCCTGGATGGACCAGTGCGCCTGGATGAACCAGTGTGCCTGGATGGACCAGTGTGCCTGGATGGACCAGTGCGCCTGGATGGACCAGCGTGCCTGGATGGACCAGTGCGCCTGGATGGACCAGTGCGCCTGGATGGATTGATCAGTATTATAATCGTTAGGTTTTTGTAGTAGCTTTGTTGGTAGAATAATAACTTTTCGGCAAGCCTTAGGTTTATTTGGGCAAATGCGTACATAGTGAGTTTGGTTGGTGGTAGCAGCACGTCAGGTCGTAGGTCGGCGAGTGAGAGGAGGGAACATCTTGCCTATGCTGCGTCTATCCAGTTATTGAAAACAGAACAGGGTCTGCTGCACTGATCTCTAGACAACAAAGCTCACCAGAAGGCAGCATAAGGACTAGGGGCAAGATGCAAAATACGAAAGTCTAAATACGGGCATGCACTTGCTCGGGCACACTACCCACAGGCGTCCTGACCAGGACAAATTATGTATAAAATCCTCTTGTAAGAATAGGGCACTGGCTTGTATGCTAGGCATGAATGACAAAATAATACATTACAGTTAATCCAAAAAACTTCCTAACATAGGGGAAAAATTGGTCTGGTGCTAAAGGGTGGCAGTGTTGGGACCTCGACTTTCCGTGGTGCGTCGTGACGGCATCACGGCAGTCCTGGGTCCTGGAGCGGAGGAAGTGCATTGTGACATTGCATCACGGTAACCCTGAAGCCTCGACTCCAGGCGGTGCATCGTGGAAGGGCATAACAGCAAGCAGGAGCACTGGCTAGAGGAAGTACGCCATGATTGAACTGAACCTGCGGACTTTGCAACACGTCAGGAGATATCTCTCTGGCTGAGAGGCAGGGTCTTCGATTGGAATAGTGTGGCAAGGCAGTCGCGGCAGGGGTGGTTCAAGTTGCAGCACGACCTGGTGGTACCGGTGAGTGGGGCATTGTGAAGATAGTGACGAGTGAGTAAGCTATAAGGATGACTTAGGTAAAGGTGCTTGCAGCGATGCTGGTAGAGGTGGTCATTGCCAGAAAACGTTGCTGCGTGCGGGAGTCATAGGCTGGATGACTTAGGTGGTGTGTCGTTAGCGGAGTCGGTGAGCATAATTCTCTCTGTATAGGGTGCGCGATCAGCTCACACATCTGACGCTAAGACTGACTGTAAAGTGTCAGTGGACAAATGGACACCTCCGGGTGTTCACTGGCCTAACCCTAATGGATGTTATGATTGTCTAGGGACAGACAACACTGCTCACCCACAACAGCTAAACATCGGGGAGATGATACATGCTACACACGTGTGTCATAACACTGAGCACTTTCTACATGGGTATTGTGGTTTCAACGTGAGTTGCATGATCGATATTATTCTTTGTGACTATTGACACCCTGCGTCATTATGTACTGGAGTGCGATAAAAATTAATGAATTTAGAGACAACTCACTCAGAAATGTTCAAGAAATGGCAGAGTATTTTATCTACAGTGGTATATTACAGACCATTCTGGAAAATACCCTGACTTTGCTCCTGTAAATAAAGCATTCACACGTGTGTGTGTGTGTGTGTGTGTGTGTGTACTCACCTAATTGTGGTTGCAGGGGTCGAGACTCAGCTCCTGGCCCCGCCTCTTCGCTGTCTGCTACTGGGTCTCTGCTCTCCCTGCTCCATGAGCTTTATCATACCTTGTCTTAAAACTATGTATGGTTCCTGCCTCCACTATATCTTTCTCTAGTCCATTCCACTTCCTGACTACTCTGTGGCTGAAGAAATGTTTCCTGACATCCCTTTGACTCATCTGAGTCTTCGCTTCATTGTGTCCTGTGTGTTTACCATTTGTCCTAGGCACATGTCGATTAGACACTAGGCCTGTTGTATGTTTTGTGGTGTGTGTGTTGTGAACACTGAATGTTTGCCTCGGAATAGAACCCTCCGTGCGTGGCGAGCTTTCACTAGGCCACGTGTGTGTGTGTGTGTGTGTGTGTGTGTGTGTGTTAGTTACCATATTGTCCTAGGCACATGTCGATTAGACACTAGGCCTGTTGTATGTGTGTGTGTAAGGAAACACTTCGAAATGTTTCCGCCCCGCCAGGAATTGAACCCGGGCCCTCCGTGCGTGAGCGAGAGCTTTAGCCACCAGGCCACCAGTGTGTGTGTGTGTACTCACCTATTTGTGGTTGCATGGGTCGAGTCATAGCTCCTGGCCCCGCCTCTTCACTGATTGCTACTAGGTCCTCTCTCTCCCTGTTCCATGAGCTTTATCAAACCTCGTCTTAAAACTATGTATGGTTCCTGCCTCCACTATGTCGCTTTCTAGGCTATTCCACTTCCTGACAACTCTATGACTGAAGAAATACTTCCTGACATCCCTTTGACTCATAGGAGTCTTCAACTTCCAATTGTGACCCCTTGTTTCTGTGTCCCCTCTCTGCAACATCTTGTCTCTGTCCACCTTATCTATTCCTCGCAGTATTTTATATGTCGTTATCATGTCTCCCTAACCCTCCTGTCCTCTAGTGTCGTCAGGCCGATTTCCTTAACCTTCTTCGTAGGACAATCCAATTAGCTCTGGGACTAGTCTTGTTGCAAACCTTTGCACTTTCTTTAATTTCTTGACGTGCTTGACCAGGTGTGGGTTCCAAACTGGTGCTGCATACTCCAGTATGGGCCTGACGTATATGGTATACAGAGTCTTGAATGATTCCTTAGTGAGGTATTGGAACGCTATTCTTAGGTTTGCCAGCCGCCCGTATGCTCTAGCAGTTATCTGATTGATGTGTGCCTCAGGAGATGTGCTCGGTATTATACTCACCCCAAGATCTTTTTTCTTGAGTGAGGTTTGCAGTCTTTGTCCACCTAGACTATACTCTGTCTGCGGTCTTCTTTGCCCTTCCCCTATCTTCATGACTTTACATTTGCCAGGGTTAAATTCAAGGAGCCAGTTACTGGACCAGGCTTGTAGCCTGTCCAGGTCTCTTTGTAGTCCTGCCTGATCCTCGATTGATTTAATTCTTCTCATTAACTTCACATCATCTGCAAACAGGGACACTTCTGAGTCTATCCCTTCCGATATGTCATTCACATATACCAAAAACAGTACAGGTCCTAGGACTGACCCTTGTGGAACCCCACTCGTCACAGGTGCCCACTCTGACACCTCGTCACTTACCATGACTCGTTGTTGCCTCCCTGTCAGATATTCTCTGATCCATTGCAGTGCCTTTCCTGTTACGTGTGCCTGATCCTCTAGCTTTTGCATTAACCTCTTGTGAGGAACTGTGTCGAACGCCTTGCAGTCCAAGAAAATGCAGTCTATCCACCCTTCTCTCTCGTGTCTTACTTCTGTTACCTTGTCATAAAACTCCAGTAGGTTTGTGACACAGGATTTTCCTTCCCTGAAACCGTGCTGGTTGTCGTTTATAAGCTTGTGTCTTTCTAGGTGCTCCACCACTCTCCTCCTGATGATCTTCTCCATGACTTTGCATAATATACATGTCAGTGACACAGGTCTGTAGTTTAATGCCTCGTGTCTGTCTTCTTTCTTAAAAATTTGGACTACATTTGCCATCTTCCACACCTCAGGTAGTTGCCCAGTTTCAATGGATGTGTTGAAGATTTTTGTTAGTGGCACACACAACATCTCTGCTCCCTCTCTAAGGACCCACAGAGAAATGTTGTCCGGTCCCACCGCTTTTGAGGTATCGAGTTCACATAGCAGCTTCTTCACCTCCTCCTCGGTTGTGTGCGCGCGCTTGTGTGTGTGTATATATGTTTGTATGCTCGTGTGCGTGTGTGTGTGTGTGTGTGTCTGTGCGTGTGCCCTCATGTGTTTTCTCTCGTGTGGGTGTATGACCCACTTAATATTTGTACTTATAATTCATTACAATTGTGACCTGATGTGGACGTGTCAGTGGCTCATTACTTTGTAATTTGTTCATGATTGTAACCATGTATAGGAGTGTAGATGGTTCATTACCTTTGTAACTTGCCATGATTGTGACCAGATCTACCTGGAGTTCATTACCTTTGTAACTAGTTCAGCTATCATAACTTTGGGGCCCAGTCCCTGGACCCATTATGTACGTCTGTAATCTTTTGACTACCACCCACACCATGGGTATGGGGTGAATAATAATGATGTTAACCTAACTAACGTACTTGGTCCAACACCTGCCCCGTAGACTCAGCAACACTAACCACTTTCAAATTTTGTCTCTCTAATTTTCCACAGAGATTATTGTAAACACTTTAAATTGCTCACTATAAAATAGCACTGCAACACTGGTACAAGTGACACAGACGATTGTGTATGGAGGAACGCGAGGTAATGGTGCAGCTGGTGGAGAACTGCAGATAACAGAGAACTTGCATGTGGCAGTGGCACTATGGTGTGACTTAGAACATTGGCTTAGGGGCTAGGTGTTTGCAAGACCACAAAGGACAGAGCATGAGGAAATAAATGGCCATCTTTGTAATTATTATCTTATAAATGTGAACCACACATTGTAATCTTTACAGAGAAATAAAAAAAAAAAAAAATCTTAAGCAAGTGTATGTGTGTGTGAGGTGCGTGCACGGGGTATGAGCGTCGGCGTCCTGCTGTGTACACTCGTAGGAGACAGTAACCCAACATAACGCACTAAAGCCTCACCTCTGGCTATTGTAGCTTGTGGAATCATGGTAGGAGATTATAGAAAGCTTGAAGTGACTAACAGGCTGGTGAAGTGTGGTATATATGTTTGACAAGGTACATCCAAGGCTTAGACGTCCACGTGGCTTACTCCATAGCTTCGAGTGGCTTGAGCACTCAAAAAAAAAATATGCCACATGTGACGATCACAGCTCGAAACAGCTTCGGCCAGAAATTCACGGAGACAGTATAGAGGGAGTGTGTGAGTGGTAGCAGGAGCTGGGAGTGCAGGTGGTGTATCAAGCCGATAATCTGCCACCTCTACATCCACGCATATGACCTAAGGTGAACCTTACCACTGGGGGCACTCACCTCTGACATGCTGTAACTGGCAGTGGCGAAGCTGTAACAGCAGGTAAAGAGTAATGAGTTGGGCAGGAAGTACCAGGTGACGCTAAACACTTAACACTTGAGTGGCACAGCATGGGCAATGGAGGCTGAGAGGACCCAGTTAATGCCACTGAGATTTCGTGGGAAAATTAGGCATGTTCGGGCATAAATCCTAGATGTAGCTGAGTCTCAGTGTTGTGACTTGCAAAAACGGTATCAGTATAACCCGCTGGTAGTCGGATGCTGCCACTGTAATCGTAAGTTTTTGTAGTAGCTTGGAATGATTGCATGGTGGGTAGAGTAATAGGTGGAGGCAGGCCTTAGGTTTATTGGGGGAAAATAGGTACATAGTGAATTTGGTTGGTGCTAGCACCACGCCAAGGTCGTAGGCCTGCGAGAGAGTGAGAGGAGGGAACATCTTGCCTATGCTGCGTCTGTCCAGTTACTGAGAACGGAACAGGGTCTACTGCACTGAACTTTAGATTGAATTAGGCCCGACAGATGGCAGCACAAGGGCTAGGGGCAAGGCGTGAAATACGAAGATCTGAATAAGTAAGTAAGTAAGTAAGTTTATTCAGGTATACACAAATACATTTACATAGATTATCATACATAGCAGCATATGTGTAGAGAACCTAGGTTAACCCAAAAAGTCAGACAGTACAAACCACAGCCCGGATGGTCAGGTACTGACTTTAGGTGCCTGTCCAGTGCCTTCTTGAAGACTGCCAGGGGTCTATTGGTAATCCCCCTAATGTATAATGGGAGGCAGTTGAACAGTCTTGGTCCTCACAATTTTATTTTATTTAACCACTACATCTCAGATTTTGACTAAACTTGCCGTACTGGACCATGTCATCTCAAAGTCACTGGTGTACATAAAAAAATTCCTGTGGTGATACTACATGATCCTTTAATAACGTTTTAATCTTTATTTTAACTATTATTTTGTATTGAATTACACTATATTATTAATATTACTATTTTTTAAAAAACCTTTCTCATACAGTAGACCCAAAATTTTTATGCAATGTGAACTAATGTCGCTTGTGGGGCCCCTCATGGATTAGTGGCCCTGAAGCTTAGGCTTCATTGATTTCAAAGTAGATCCATTCCTGTGTACCAGTATGCCTGCCTGGATGGACCAGTATGCCTGAGTGGATGGACCAGTATGCCTGCCTGGATGGACCAGTATGCCTGCCTGGATGGACCAGTATGCCTGCCTGGATGAACCAGTATGCCTGCCTGGATGGACCAGTATGCCTGCCTGGATGGACCAGTATGCCTGCCTGGATGGACCAGTATGCCTGCCTGGATGGGTCAGTGAAAGCAGCTTTCAGTGACTTCCACTCCATCGTTAATTTGTAGACATTTCTCCATCCAGTGACTATCAGTGCAATACAAGGACATAGTGTGAAGACAGTAGAACTATATACAAAAGACGAGGTAATCAGTCCCTCAGCCTTGGAGTCTGTGGTGAGCACCGTAGTCTCGAAGAGTGTGAAGCAGAGGCAGGAAGACTGGTGTTTATATACTGGCGTCAGGTGAGGAACGTGTAGCAGACGAAGGTATTGTCACTGGTAGGCGGGATTTCCCAGTGCAAGTACGTACTGTATACCAATCTTATTCAACCAAAACATTTACCACCTCAGTCACTTCCGTTTCGCCCTAGCAACCATACAGGGAGGGACGGCGTGGTGCTCAGACGTGGGCGTGGTATTCAGATGTGGGCGTCCTCAGTCAGAACTGAGGTTAATGAAGGAAATGTGTTCTCTCGCCCGCATTCTCAGCTGCGACAAACTTGTGGACGTCACCGACAGCGTTGTGGGCGTGAGAGACAAGGATGTGGGCGGGACAGACAGGGATGTGGGAGTGACAGACAGGGATGTGGGCGTGAGACACAGGGATGTTGGCGTGAGAGACAGTGTTGTGGGCGTGAGAGGCAATGATGTGGACGTGAGAGACAGTGTTGTGGGCGTGAGAGGCACCGCACTTGGTGCTAGAGACAAGGTTGTAGGCGTAAAAGACAGGGGCGTGGGAGTTAGAGACAAGCCAGTGGGAGCGAGAGAGAGGCTCGTGGACGCAAGGGATAAGCCTGCGGGCGTGAGGGAAAGGTTGGTGGGCGTGAGGGAGAGGGTAGTGGGCGTGAGGGAGAGGGTAGTAGGCGTGAGGGAGAGGGTAGTGGGAGTGAGGGATAGGCAGGTGGGCGTGAGGGAGAGTGTGGTGGGCGTGAGGGAATGAGTGGTAGGTGTGAGGGTGAGGCTGGCTGAGGAGTAGGTGGGCGGGAATGACTGAGTTATGATAGGTGGCTTCTCATCCTCTTGAGGCTCCAGATCTGTCGCCCTCACGCCCAGGTAGTAAGGGCTGGCCAGAGCAGGCGGCGAGGAGGTGGGTGGCGAGTGCGGCGTGGGCGTGGTGGGCGGTGGGGGCGTGGAGAGCGTCGAGGTGAAGGGCAGTGTCCACTCCATGCCCAGGTATGGCAGTGACGGTACTGGCGACGACGACCCTGTCAGTGAGAAGGTCAGTCAAGGTCATGAGAGGTCACTCAAGGTCATGAGAAGTCACTCAATGTCATGAGAAGGCATTTGAGATCATAAGAGGTCACTCAAACTCACGAGAGGTCACTCAAGGTCATGAGAGAGCCTTTACGGTTATGCGAGGTCATGAGAGGTCATTCAATTTCATGAGAGGTCACTCAAGGTTATGAGAGAACATTCAAGGTAATGAGAGGTCACTCAAGGTCATGAGGGACCATAAGGTTAGGAGGGGAGACTGAAGGTTATTCAGGGGTTATGGAAGGGTCATCTAGGTCATTGAAAGGTCATTCGGCTGTTGAAGAATCATTAATCGACACTTAAAGGTCATTTAGGATTATTTAACCACATGGATCATTCCGGGTCACTGAAGGTCATTCCGGGTCACTGAAGGGTCTGTGGCATGCGTAGAATATATTACAATTTATTCGACGTGTGTCAGACGCCCATATAGGCCTTCCGACGTGTGTCAGACGCCCATATAGGCCTCCCAACGTGTGTCAGACGCCCATATAGGCCTCCCATCCAGTGAACCAGCAGTTAAGAGTATACCAGTCGGTCATTCAGGGTCACTAACGAGTCAATCAGGGGTCACTTAAGGGTCAGTTAGTCACTGCAGAATCATTAAGGGTCTAACTACTTAAGGCTTAATAAGGGTCACTGAAGGGTCATTCAGGATCACTGAAGGTCATTCAGGGCACTGAAGGTCATTCAGGGCACTGAAGGTCATTCAGGGCACTGAAGGTCATTCAGGACACTGAAGGTCATTCAGGGCACTGAAGGTTATTCAGGGCACTGAAGGTCATTCAGGGCACTGAAGGTCATTCAGGACACTGAAGGGTCATTCAGGGCACTGAAGGTCATTCAGGGCACTGAAGGTCATTCAGGGCACTGAAGGTAATTCAGGACACTGAAAGTCATTCAGGGCACTGAAGGTCATTCAGGGCACTGAAGATCATTCAGGGCACTGAAGGTCATTCAGGACACTGAAGGTCATTCAGGGCACTGAAGGTTATTCAGGGCACTGAAGGTCATTCAGGGCACTGAAGGTCATTCAGGACACTGAAGGGTCATTCAGGGAACTGAAGGTCATTCAGGGCACTGAAGGTCATTCAGGGCACTGAAGGTCATTCAGGGCACTGAAGGTCATTCAGGACACTGAAGGTCATTCAGGGCACTGAAGGTCATTCAGGTCACTGAAGGTCATTCAGGGCACTGAAGGTCATTCAGGGCACTGAAGGTCATTCAGGACACTGAAGGTCATTCAGGACACTGAAGGTCATTCAGGGCACTGAAGGTCATTCAGGGCACTGAAGGTCATTCAGGGCACTGATGGTCATTCAGGGCACTGAAGGTCAGTCAGGGCACTGAAGGTCATTCAGGGCACTGAAGGTCATTCAGGGTCAATAAAGGGTGTTTCAGGATGACTGAAGAATCAGATAGGGCCTATGTATAGGTATGAACATATCTATAAATGTATGTAAATATTTTCACATAACTACATTCCTATACACACTTGTACATAACTGTGCATACCTGAACGTAACTGTGCATACCTGTACATTTCCTGTACATAGGAATTCACGAATACTTAAGTATGTGTATATACATGCGTTAATACATGTACATATATGCTCACATATGCACATCAATTTCATACATTCATGTACACGCGTACACACACACACACACACACACACACACACACACACACACATCATAGCTGTCACAGAAACTAAACTAAATGAGACAGTAACAGATGCAATCTTCCCACAGGGATATCAGATCCCAAGGAAAGATAGAAGGAGCAGGGGGGGAGGAGGGGTCGCACTGCTTGTAAGGAACCGTTGGAGATTCGAGAAAATGGAAGGAATGGAGGTGTGTAGAGAAAGAGACTTCAGAGTAGGTACCATCCAGTCTGGGGAGCACAAGATAGTCATTGCAGTGATGTATAACCCACCACAGAACTGCAGGAGGCCAGGTGAGGAATATGATGAGAACAACAGAGCGATGGTGGACACTCTGGCGGAGGTGGCAAGAAAAGCGCACATGAGCAGAGCGAACCTACTGGTCATGGGCGATTTCAACCAAAGGGAGATCGACTGGGAGAACCAAGAACCACGTGGGGGTCCAGAAACTTGGAGAGCCAAGATGATGGACGTGGTACTGGAAAACCTGATGCACCAACATGTCAGGGACACGACCAGATTGAGAGGAGAAGACGAACCAGCAAGACTGGACCTTGTATTCACCCTGAACAGCTCAGATATTGAAGACATAACACACGAGAGCCCCCTGGGAGCCAGTGACCATATGGTGCTGAGCTTTGAGTACATTGTAGAGCTACAGGTGGAGAGGGAAAACGGTACCGAAAGAAACAAACCAGACTTTAAAAGAGGAAACTACACGGGCATGAGGAATTTCCTGCAGGAGGTTCAGTGGGAAAGGGAAATGGAAGGACAGACAATAAATGAAATGATGGAATACGTAGGGGCAAAGTGCAAGGAGGCAGAGGAACGGTTTATACCCAGAGGAAAAAGATTAAGCGGGAAGGGCAGTAAGAGCCCCTGCTTTACCCAAAGGTGCAGGGAGGCAAAGACTCAGAGTGTCAGAGAATGGAAAAGGTACAGAAGGCAAAGAACCCAAGTAAACAAAGAGATTAGTAGAAGAGCTAGAAACGAGTATGCACAAGTACGGAGGGAGGCCCAGAAACAGTACGAAAACGACATAGCATCGAAAGTTAAGTCCGACCTGAAACTGATGTACAGTCACATCAGAAGGAAGACAACAGTCAAGGACCAGGTGATAAGGCTGAGGAGAGAAGATGGGGAACTCATAAGTAACGATCAAGAGGTATGTGAGGAGGTTTAAGGAAGTATTCACAGTGGAGGAAGGAAGGCAGCTGGGTAGACAGGATGGGGTGCATCACCAACAAGGGATGTATCAAGTGCTGGAGGGCATACACACAACTGAGGAGGAGGTGAAGCAGTTAGTGACCTCGATACCTCAAAGGCGATGGGTCCGGACAATATCTCCCTGTGGGTTCTTCGGGAAGGAGCTGAGGTACTGAGTGTGCCACTTACCATAATATTCAACACATCCCTTGAAACTGGGCAGCTACCTGAGGTATGGAAGAAGGCCAACGTAGTCCCCATCTTTAAAAAAGGAGACAGAAAAGAGGCACTAAACTATAGACTGGTGTCACTTACGTGTATAGTGTGCAAAGTCCTGGAGAAAATCATCAGGAAAAGAATGGTGGAGCACCTCGAGCTGAACAGGATAATAAACACCAGACAGCACGGATTCCGGGAAGGCAAATCCTGTGTAACAAACCTTCTAGAGTTCTATGATAAAGTAACAGAGGTAAGGCAAAATAGAGAAGGGTGGGTTGATTACATTTTCCTGGACTGCAGGAAGGCCTTCGACACAGTTCCTCACATGAGATTAGTAAAGAAGTTGGAAGAACAAGCATGTATAACAGGAAGGGCACTGGGATGGATCAGGGAATACCTCACAGGGAGGCAACAACGGATCAAGGTGCGTGATGAGGTATCACAGTGGGCGCCTGTGAAAAGCGGTGTACCACAGGGGTCAGTCCTAGGACCAGTGTTATTCTTGGTATATGTAAATGACATGACGGACGGGATATACTCAGAAGTGTCTCTGTTCGCAGATGATGTGAAATTAATGAGGAGAATCACATCGGAAGAGGACCAAGCAGGACTTCAAACAGACCTGGACAAGCTTGACATCTGGTCTAGCAACTGGCTTCTCGAATTCAATCCCACCAAATGCAGTCATGAAGATCGGAGAAGGGCAAAGAAGACCGCTGACAGAGTACAGGTTAGGTGGACAAAGGCTACAAACCTCGGCAAAGGAGAAAGACCTTGGGGTGAGTATAACGCCAAGCACGTCTCCAGAGGAACACATCAACCAGATAACTGCGGCAGCATATGGGCGACTGGCAAACCTAAGATTAGCGTTCCGTTACCTTAACAAGGAATCGTTCAAGACACTGTACACTGTGTACGTCAGGCCCATACTAGAATATGCAGCACCAGTCTGGAACCCACACCTGGTCAAGCACGTAAAGAAACTAGAGAAAGTGCAAAGGTTTGCGACAAGGTTAGTTCCACAACTCAGGGGTCTGTCCTATGAAGAAAGGTTGAGGGAAATAGGACTAACAACACTGGAGGAAAGAAGGGTCAGAGGAGACATGATAATGACATACAAAATACTGCGGGGAATTGACAAGGTAGACAGTGACAGGATGTTCCAGAGAGGGAACACAGAAACAAGGGGACACAACTGGAAGCTGAAGACTCAGATGAGTCAAAGGGATGTTAGGAAGCATTTCTTCAGCCACAGAGTAGTCAGGAAGTGGAATTGTCTAGAGAAAGATATAGTGGAGGCAGGAACCATACATAGTTTTAAGACAAGGTATGATAAAGCTCATGGAGCAGGGAGAGCAGAGACCCAGTAGCGGACAGCGAAGAGGCGGGGCCAGGAGCTGAGTCTCGACCCCTGCAACCACAATTAGGTGAGTACAATTAGGTGAGTACACACACACGGCAATAAGAAAATGACATAGCAGCGAAAGCCAAATCTGAACTGAAGCTGTTGTACAGCCACATCAGGAGGAAAACAACAGTCAAGGACCAGGTAATCAGGCTGAGGAAGGAAGGAGGAGAGATCACAAAAAATGACCCTGAAGTATATGAGGAGCTCAACATGAGATTCAAAGAAGTGTTCACAGTGGAGACGGAAGGGACTCCAGAAAGACGGAGAGGTGGGGTACACCATCAAATGTTGGACACAGTACATACAACCGAGGAAGAAGTGAAGAGGCTACTAAGCGAGCTTGATACCTCAAAGACGATGGGGCCGAATAACATCTCTCCATGGGTCCTTAGAGAGGGGGCAGAGGAGCTATGTCTACCACTAACGACAATCTTAAACACATCTATCGAAACAGGGCGACTACCTGAGGTATGGAAGACGGCAAATGTAGTCCCAATTTTTTAAAAAAGGAGACAGACATGAAGCATTAAACTACAGACCAGTGTCACTGACATGTATAGTATGCAAAGTCATGGAGAAGATTATCAGGAGAAGAGTGGTGGAGCACCTAGAAAGGAACGAGCTTATCAACGACAGCCAGCACGGGTTCAGGGAGGGGAAATCCTGTGTCACAAACCTACTGGAGCTCAATGACAGGGTAACAGCAGTAAGACAAGAGAGAGAGAGAGGTGGGTAGACTGCATTTTCTTGGACTGGAAGAAGGCATTTGACACAGTTCGACACAAGAGATTAGTGCAAAAGCTGGAGGACCAGGCAGGGATAACAGGGAAGGCACAACAATGGATCAGGGAATACCTGTCAGGAAGACAACAGCGAGTCATGGTGCGTGGCGAGGTGTCACAGTGGGCACCTGTAACGAGCGGGGTTCCACAGGGGTCAGTCTTAGGACCGGTGCTGTTTCTGGTATTTGTGAACGACATGAGGGAAGGAATAGACTCCAAAGTGTCCCTGTTTGCAGATGATGTGAAGTTGATGAGAAGAATTCAATCGGACGAGGACCAGGCAGAACTACAAAGGGATCTGGACAGGGTGCAGGCGTGGTCCAGCAACTGGCTTCTGGAGTTCAACCCCACCAAATGCAAAGTCGTGAAGATTGGGGAAAGGCAAAGAAGACCGCAGACGGAATACAGTATAAGGGGCCAGAAACTACAAACCTCACTCAAAGAAAAGGATCTTGGGGTGAGTATAACACCGGGCACATCTCCGGAGGCGCACATCAACCAAATAACTGCTGCAGCATATTGGCGCCTAGCAAACCTAAGAACAGCATTCCGATATCTTAATAAGGAATCGTTCAGGACCCTGTACACTGTGTACGTTAGGCCTATATTGGAGTATGCAGCATCAGTTTGGAACCCACACCTAGCCAAGCACGTAAGGAAGCTAGAGAAAGTGCAAAGGTTTGCAACATTATTACTCCCGGAGCTAAGGGGTATGTCGTACGAGGATAGGTTAAGGGAAATTGACCTGACGACACTGGAAGACAGGAGAGAAAGGGGGATATGATAACGACAAATACTGAAAGAAATCGGCAAGGTGGACAGAGACAGGATGTTCCAGAGATGGGACACAGCAACAAGGGGTCACAGTTGGAAGTTGAAGACTCAGATGAACCACAGGGATGTTAGTATTTCTTCAGTCACAGAGTTGTCAGGAAGTGGAATAGTCTGGGAAGTGATGTAGTGGAGGCAGGAATTACAGGGAAAGCACCACATTAGATTAAGGAATATTTAACGAGAAGGAAGCAACGAGTTACTGTCATGGAGGTGGTGTCGGAATGTGCGAGTGTGACGAGTGGGGCTCCACAAGGTCTAGTACTGTTTCATGTGTGTGAATAACATGACACAGGAAACTGAGTCAGAGATGTCTGTTTGCAGACTATGTGAAACTAATTTTGGAAAATACAAACAGGAGTAGACCGGGAAAGACTACAAACAAGTGAATCTGAACAAAATGCATGACTGATCTGACAGGTGGCTATTGGAATTTAACCCCGACAAATACAGAGTTATCAAAATCAGAGAAGGGCAAAGGTGTCCGTAAATAATGTACAAGGTTGAGGGGACAAAGGGTACTAACCTCCCTGGACGTGAAAAACCTCGGGGTGAACATAGTTCCCAGTATTTTGCCTGAGGCGCACACGAAGTGACTAACCACTGCAGCAAATGCGAAACTGGCAAATTTTAGAGTAGCTTTCACGATCAACAAGGAGGTATTTATGACCTTATACATGGCATATGTCAGACCCATCTTGGAGTATGAAGTGCAAGTATGGAACCCACATCTGATAAAGCATGTAAAGAAGCTAGAAATGGCAAAGGTTTGCAACGAAATTAATCCCAGAGCTGAGGGGTATGAAATATGAGAAGAGGCTAGAGGAACTAAACCTGACGACAATGGAAGACGGAAGTATCAAAGGTGATATGATCAGTACGTACAAAATACTAAGAGGAACTGACAGGGTTGACAAGGAGTCTGAGAGACGGGTCTCAGGTATATAAGGTCACAACTGAAAGTTAAAAGCACATATGAACCATAGGGTTGCTAGGAAAACTTCTTTAGTCTTAGGAAGTGGTCGAGGCAGAATCCATACATAGCATTCAGAATATGTATGGCAGGGTTACTCAGCCAGGAGAGTGTGAAACTAATAGCGGCCTCCACAGAGGCAGAGCAAGAGGCTGAGATTCGACCCTTGTAGCCACAATTAGGTGAGTACAAACACAGACTAACATACACACAAGCACAAACACACACATACACCAGAGTCGAGTGGAGCAGAGTGCGCAAACACCACAGAGCCACCCTCAGAAACCCGCAGCCAAACACCCCCCACACTCACAACCCCAACCCTACAATACGGAGTAGAATCCCATAGCACCTTGCCAGGACCCCCAACCCGATACCCCCACAATCCCCCTAGAATACAGTGTTGGAGAGGAAACTGAAGGTGTGGTACACCAGCGCTGATGGTATAACGAACAAGTGGGAGAAGTGGCATAAAAGAATCGCAGAGGCGTCACCAGACATTATAGCTCTCACAGAAACCAAGTTCTCAGGAATGATAACAGATGCCATCTTTCCAACCGGATATCAGATCCTGAGGAAAGAAAGAGAGAACACAGGGGGTGGAGGAGTGGCACTGCTCATCAAAAACCAATGAGATTTTTAGGAGTTGGAAAGAGAGGACAGAGGAGAAGCAAGGGAGTATATATAATAATAATAATAATAATAATAATAATAATAATATCTTTATTTACTACAAGTACATGTACAAGGTATACAGGCCTAGCTGACAATGACATACTACTACATAGAACGGCCCTTGTTATGCAGAGCATTTCAGGCAAATTAGGCCCTTGTCCCAGGATACGACCCACACCAGTCGACTAACACCCAGGTACCCATTTTACTGATGGGTGAACGTAGACAACCGGTGTAAAGAAACACGCCCAATGTTTCTACTCGCGCTGGGAATCAAACACAGACCCTCGCCGTGTGAAGCGAGAGCTTTAGCAATCAAGCCACGGGGCATCCCATATAATAGGAACACTTCAGACTGGAGGTCCCAAGGTGGTGATTGCAGTGATGCATAACCCACCACAAAATAGCAGAGGGCCAAGACAAAAATATGACGAGCATAACAGAGAGATGGTTGACACACTAGCTGAAGTGGCCAAAAGGGCCATGTGGGCAGGGCAAAGCTACTGGTCGTGGGTGACTTCAATCACAAAGCAATCGACTGGAAAAACCTGGATCCACATGGGGGCCCAGAAACGTGGAGGGCTAAGATGTTGGAGGTGGTACTGGAAAACCTCATGTACCAACACGTTAGGGACACTACTAGAGAGAGAGGGGGAGAGGATGAACCAGCAAGACTGGGCCTAATATTTACCTTGATTAATGCAGATATTGAAGACATCACATACAAAAGGTCTTCGGAGCTAGTAATCACGTGGTTCTGAGCTTTGAATACATAGTAGAGTTACAAGTGAAGAGGAATCCAGGAAGGGCAAGAGGAATGAAGCCAAACTGCAAGAGAGGGGACTATACAGGCATGAGGAATTTCCTGCACGAAGTTCAGTGGGACAGAGAACTGGCAGTAAAAACAGTAAATGAGATGATGGAATATGTGACAACAATATGCAAGGAAGCGAAGGAGAGGTTTGTACCCAAGGGCAACAGACATAATGAGAAGGCCAGGATGAGCCCTTGGTTCACCCAAAGGTGTAGAGAGGGTAAAACCAAGTGCGCTAAAGAATGGAAGAAATATAGAAGACAAAGAACTCAGGATAATAAGGAGAGTAGTCGAAGAGCAAGAAATGAATATGCAAAGGTAAGGAGTTAGGCCCAACGACCATTCGAAAATGACATAGCAGCGAAAGCCAAGTCTGACCCAAAGCTGTTGTACAGTCACATCAAGAAGAAAACAACAATCAAAGACCAGGTAATCAGGCTGAAGAAGGAAGGAAGGGAGTTTACATGAAACGACTTTGAAGTAAGTGAGGAACTTAACATGAGATTCAAAAAAGTATTCACAGTGGAGACAGAAAGGACTCCGGAAAGACGGAGAGCTGGGGTACACCACCAAGTGCTGGACACGATACATACAACAGAGGAGGAGGTGAAGAGGCTGCTAAGCGAACTAGATGTCTCAAAGGCGATGGGGCCGGATAACATCTCTCCGTGGGTCCTGAGAGAGGGAGCAAAGGCGCTCTCTGTACCACTAACAACAATCTTCAACACATCTATTGAAACAGAGCGACTACCTGAAGTATGGAAGACAGCAAATGTAGTCCCAATTTTTAAAAAAAGGAGACAGATACGCAGCATTAAACTACAGACCAGTGTCACTGACATGTATTGTATGCATAGTCATGGAGAAGATTATCAGAAGAGTGGTGAACCACCTAGAAAGGAATGAGCTTATAAACGACAATCAGCACAGATTCAGAGACGGGAAACCCTGTGTCACGAACCTATTATAGTTCTATGACAAGGTGACAGCAGTAAGACAAGAGAGAGAGGGGTGGGAAGATTGCATTTTCTTGGACTGCAAGAAGGCTTTTGACACAGCTCCACACAAGAGATTAGTATAAAAGCTGGTGGACCAGGCAGGTATAACAGGGAAGGCACTGCAATGGATAAAAGAATACCTGACGGGAAGGCAACAGTGAGTCATGGTACGTGATGAGGTGTCAGGGTGGGGGCCTTAACGAGCGAGGTTCCACAGGGGTCAGTCCTAGGACCAGTGCTGTGCCTGGAATTTACCTGGAGAGGGTTTCGGGGGTCAACGCCCCCGCGGCCCGGTCCGAGACCAGGCCTCATGGTGGATCAGGGTCTGGTATGCCTAGTTATGCCTAGGCATTTCAGGCAGACTTATACTAGATCTTACTCTATATTGACAATAATTATACTGATATTAAGGTTAGGTAATTGTAGTGATTAACTAGATTTACAAAATTGATGTAGTTCAAGATATTTAAGAACTTAACAATTAGTGTATCTATTAATGGAAATGGTGTCGTATTGGCATGATACAGTTTCTATATTGGAAAGTCTTAGGCAAACTTATGAATAGCTTAAGAATTATGAAGCAATAGATGTATTCAGAATTTTGTTTACTGTCATGTGTAAATTAAGGGGAATCACAGATATCAATAAGTGTATTTTTCTTTGGATATGTGCAAGATAAAGTAGTTTTCATGTGGTTAGCTACCGATGGGGTGTGGCTGCCTTCACTCTGACTGCTTTCACTCTGCTTTCACTCTGGCTGCCTACACTCTGGCTACCTTCACTCTAACGGCCTTCACTCTGCCTCCACTCTGGCTGCCTTCGCTCTAACTGCCTGCACTATGGCTGTCTTCCCTCTGGCTGCCTTCACTCTGCCTTTATTCTGGCTGCCTTCACTCTGACTGATTTCACTCTAACTACCTTCACTCTGGCTGGGTTTACTCTGGCTGCCTCCACTCTGGCTACCTTCACTCTGGCTGCCTTCACTCTGGCTACCTTCACTCTGGCTGCCTCCACTCTGGCTACCTTCACTCTGGCTACCTTCACTCTGGCTGCCTTCAATCTGGCTGCCTTCCCTCTGACTGCTTTCACTCTGGCTGCCTTCCCTCTGACTGCTTTCACTCTGGTTGCCTTCACTCTGGCTGCCTTCCCTCTGACTGATCTCACTCTGGCTGCCTCCACTCTGGCTACCTTCACTCTGCGGCCTTCCTAACTGCCTCCACTCTGGCTGCTCCTGCCACCTGCTGGCTACTCTTCTCTCTGGCTGCCTTCACTCTGTCTTACTCTGGCTGCCTCACTCTGTTTCACTCTAACCACTACTTGCCTACTCTGGCTCTTCACTCTGCTGCCTTCACTCGGCTACCTTCACTCTGGCTGCCTCCACTCTGGCTACCTTCACTCTGGCTACATTCACTCTGGCTGCTTTCACTCTAACTGCCTCCATTTTGGCTACCTTCACTCTGGCTACCTTCACTCTGGCTGCCTTCACTCTGGCTGACCTTCTCTGGCTCCTTCACCTGCTACCTTCCTCTGGCTACTTCACTCTGGCTACCTTCACTCTGGCTGCCTTCACTCTAACTGCCGCCACTCTGGCTGCCTCCACTCTGGCTACCTTCTCTCTGGCTGCCTTCACTCTGGCTACCTTCACTCTGGCTGCCTCCACTCTGGCTACCTTCACTCTAACTACATTCACTCTGGCTGCTTTCACTCAATGCTCAGGCTACCTTCACTCTGGATGCCTTCACTCTGGCTGCCTTCCCTCTGACTGCTTTCACTCTGGCTGTGCCTCCACTCTGGCTGCCTTCCCTCTGACTGCTTTCACTCTGGCTGCCTCCACTCGGCTGCCTTCACTCTAACTGCCTGCTCTCTGGCTTCCTCCACGCTGGCTGCCTTCCCTCTGACAGCTTTCATTCTGGCTGCCTCTACTCTGGCTGCATTCCCTCTGACTGTTTTCACTCTGGCTGCCTCCACTCTGGCTACCTTCACTCTGGCTACCTTCACTCTGGCTGCCTTCACTCTAACTGGCTCCTTCACTCTGGCTACCTTCACTCTGGCTACCTTCACTCTGGCTGCTTCACTCTGCTGCCTCACTCTGGCTCCTCCTCTGGCTACCTTCACTCTGGCTACCTTCACTCTGGCTGCCTTCACTCTAGGCTACTTCCTGCTACTCCTGGCTGCATTCACTCTGGCTACCTTCACTTTGGCTACCTTCACTCTGGCTACCTTCACTCTGGCTACCTTCACTCTGGCTGCCTTCACTCGCTAACTGCCTACACTCTGGCTACCCTCACTCTGGCTACCTTCACTCTGGCTGCCTTCACTCTGGCTACCTTCGCTCTGGCTACCTCCACTCTGGCTACTTCACTCTGGCTACCTTCACTCTGGCTGCCTTCACTCTGGCTGCCTTCCTCTGGCTGCCTTCACTCGGCTACCTCCTGCTACCTTCACTCTGGCTACCTTCACTCTGGCTGCCTTCACTCTGGCTGCCTTCACTCTGGCTGCCTTCACTCTGGCTGCCTTCACTCAAGCTACCTTCACTTTGGCTGCCTTCACTCTGGCTACCTTCACTCTGGCTGCCTCCACTCTGGCTGCCTTCACTCTGTCTTCACTCTGGCTACCTTCACTCTGGCTACCTTCACTCTGGCTGCCTTCACTCTGGCTACCTTCACTCTAGCTACCTTCACTCTGGCTGCCTTCACTCTAGCTACCTTCACTCTGGCTGTCTTCACTCTGGCTACCTTCACTCTGGCTGCCTAAACTCTGGCTACCTTCACTCTGGCTGCCTAAACTCTGGCTACCTTCACTCTGGCTGCCTCCACTCTGGCTGCCTTCACTCTGTCTTCACTCTGGGTGACGTCCTCTCGGAAAGCCCCACCTTTAATGCAGACTCTTATTATTACTTAAGGGAAGCTGATTCACTGCGCCAACTACGATCAAATTCTATTTTTTACCCGTGACGTCAGTGCCTCTTACAGCGCAGTACTGAATAACCTAATAAAGACCTTCTAATACCCAGTTAGAGGGCGGGTAAGGATAGACTGATTTAATATAACCGCATACAATGGGACATTGTGTATTTAGAAAACTGAAACGAGTTGAGTGAGAGGGGAAAGATGGAGACAAATTCAGTAACAGTTTCTAAGAGTAACTATGATGCGATCCAAGAGTCTAACTCGCAAAACAAATGGCGACCAGAGTTATAAGTACTCGGGTACACAAGCCTCTCTACAATTAGTAACAAAATGACTATAAAAAAAAACGTAGCATACGTGCTGGTTATTAATTAAGGTTCGGATTCCCTCACTCGGATCAAATCCTCTAAGTTCAGCCCAACAGCCAAGTGTTTGATGTCGGCCGCAGCGCTAATTAATTTATGGGATCTATTCTCTATCCTGCCGAGACTGGCGATGGGATCACGTGACTGCCACAGCGCGCGCATTCATTGGCCAGCGCAGGTGACCTGCGCTGGCGTGACCGCTGTGGCCAGCGCTGATTGGTTACAGATGGTCATCTTTGCTGCAGTTTAACTGGCTGGTGTATTAACTAACGTTTCACTGACTGCAAGAGTTTATCTTCTTATAATAATTATACAGCCAAGGTCAGTACCTCAATGACTTTATATTAGTGATAATTATATTAAATACTTCAGCGGCTCGGGAAATATGGGTCGTTATGTAACCTCCGTTGTAACATTAAATGGCTTGATCATATTTATATTTTGTAATTATGAGAAGAAAACCTTTTTTTTTTAGGTAAAGTAAAAAAAAAAAAAAAAAAAACTCAACCTAACAGAACCTAGGTTAACCTAACAGAACCTATCCCAACCTAACAGAACCTAGGTTACCCTAACAGAATCTAGCCCAACCTAACAGAACCTAGCATAACCTAACAGAACCTACCTCAACCTAGCAGAACCTAGCATAACCTAACAGAACCTACCTCAACCTAACAGAACCTCGCATAACCTAACAGAACCTACCTCAACCTAACAGAACCTACCTCAACCTACCAGAACCTACCTCAACCTAACAGAACCTCGCATAACCTAACAGAACCTACCTCTACCTAACAGAACCTAGCATAACCTAACAGAACCTACCTTAACCTAACAGAACATAGCATAACCTAACAGAACCTACCTCAACATAACAGAACCTCGCATAACCTAACAGAACCTACCTCTACCTAACAGAACCTAGCATAACCTAACAGAACCTACCTCAACCTACCAGAACCTACCTCAACCTAACAGAACCTCGCATAACCTAACAGAACCTACCTCTACCTAACAGAACCTAGCATAACCTAACAGAACCTACCTCAACCTAACAGAACATAGCATAACCTAACAGAACCTACCTCAACATAACAGAACCTACCTCAACCTAACAGAACCTACCTCAACCTAACAGAACCTCGCATAACCTAACAGAACCTACCTCAACCTAACAGAACCTAGCATAACCTAACAGAACCTACCTCAACCTAACAGAACCTAGCATAACCTAACAGAACATACCTCAACCTAACAGAACCTTCCTGAACCTAACAGAACCTTGTCCAACCTAACAGAACGTAGCCCAACCTAACAGAACCTTGTCCAACCTAACAGAACGTAGCCCAACCTAACAGAACCTAACCCAACCTAACAGAACCTACACCAGCCTAACAGAACCTACACCAGCCTAACATAACCTACACCAGCCTAACAGAACCTACACCAGCCTAACAGAACCTACACCAGCCTAAAAGAACCTACACCAGCCTAACAAAACCTACACCAGCCTAACATAACCTAACCCAACCTAACAGAACCTTCCTGAACCTAACAGAACCTTGTCCAACCTAACAGAACGTTGCCGAACCTAACAGAACCTAACCCAACCTAACAGAACCTACACCATTTTACAGAACCTACAGTTGCCTAACAGAACCTACACCAGCCTAACAGAACCTACACTAGCCTAACAGAACCTACACCAGCCTAACAGAACCTACACCAGCCTAACAGAACCTACACCAGCCTAACAGAACCTACACCAGCCTAAAAGAACCTACACCAGCCTAACAAAACCTACACCAGCCTAACATAACCTAACCCAACCTAACAGAACCTTCCTGAACCTAACATAACCTTGTCCAACCTAACAGAACGTAGCCCAACCTAACAGAACCTAACCCAACCTAACAGAACCTACACCACCTTACAGAACCTACAGTAGCCTAACAGAACCTACAGTAGCCTAACAGAACCTACACCAGCCTAACAGAACCTACACTAGCCTAACAGAACCTACACCAGCCTAACAGAACCTACACCAACCTAATTTAGATTCTGAGTTAAATACTAGATTAGGTTTGGTTGGGTCTGAATTTTTATTCACCGATAAAAAACATGATCGCCATATTAGCAAAACACAACCCATATAATATAGCATCATTTACACACTGAAAAATCCGAACAACTAAACTAAATGTTCAACAAGTCTCCTCCTCTCCTTACAACTTTCTACTTTGTATTGGACTGATGAAGCCACTGTGTGGCGAAACGTTTCCACAATAAAGATACCCAAGTGTTGCATATGTGTCTAATTTATCAACAGAGAGACATACAGATACAGACATACACAGACAGACATACAGATACAGACACACACACACAGGGTGACAGCAATAAGACAAGAGAGAGAGAGAGGGGTGGGTAGACTGCATTTTCTTGGACTGTAAGAAGGCATTTGACACAGTTCCACACAAGAGATTAGTGCAAAAGCTGGAGGACCAGGCAGGGGTAACAGGGAAGGCACTACAATTGATCAGAGAATACCTGTCAGGAAGACAGCAGCGAGTCATGGTACGTGACGAAGTGTAAGAGTGGGCTCCTGTGACGAACGGGGTTCCACAGTGGTCAGTCCTAGGACCAGTGTTGTTTCTGGTATATGTGAACGGCATGAAGGAATAGACTCGGAGGTGTCTCTGTTTGCAGATGATGTGAAGTTAATGAGTAGAATTCAATCAGAGGAGGACCAGGCAGGACTACAAAAGGATCCGGACAGGCTGCAGGCCTGGTTCAGAAACTGGCTCCTGGAGTTCAACCCCACCAAGTGCAAAGTCATGAAGATTGGGGAAGGGCAAAGAAGACCGTAGACAGAATACAGTTTAGGGGGCCAAATACTACAAACCTCACTCAAAGAAAAGGATCTTGGGGTGGGTATAATACCGAGCACATCTTCTGAAACGCACATCAACTAAATAACTGCTTCAGCATATGGGCAACTATCAAACCTAAGAATAGCATTCCGACATCTCAGTAAGGAATCGTTCAGGACCCTGTACACCGTGTACGTCAAGCCCATTTTGGAGTATGCAACACCAGTTTGGAGCCCACACCTAGCCAAGCACGTGAAGAAGCTCGAGAAAGTGCAAATGTTTGCAACAAGACTAGTCCCGGAGCTAAGGGGTATGTCCTACAAGGAGAGGTTAAGGGAAATCGACCTGACGACACTGGAGGACAGGAGAAATAGGGAGGATATGATAACATATAAGATACTGAGAGGAATTGACAAAGTGGATAGAGACAGAATGTTCCAGAGATGGGACACAGCAACAAGGGGACACAGTTGGAAGTTGAAGACTCAGATGAATCACAGGGATGTTAGGAAGTATTTCTTCAGTCACAGAGTGGTCGGGAAGTGGAATAGTTTGGGAAGTGATGTAGTGGAGGCAGGCTCTATACATAGCTTTAAGCAGAGGTATGATAAAGCTCATGGCGCAGGGAGAGTGACCCAGTAGCGGCCAGTGAAAAGGCGGGGCCAGGAGCTGTGAATCGTCCCCTGCAACCACAACTAGGTGAGTACACACACACATAACCAGACACCCTACAAGAGAGTAACCTCCTCCTCTCTTCGTCAACTTTTAACAGGCTTCCTTCCCTGCCTGGATCAACAGTGCTTCACGTACACACACTGAGACGCACATTAACTTCTACGTACACACACTGAAACGCACGTAAATTTCCACGTACACACACACTACCACGTACATGGAATGCCAAAATATGATATATATATATATATATATATATATATATATATATATATATATATATATATATATATATATATATATATATATATATATATATAAAATAATGCCGATTAGGTAAAACTGGTCAATTAGCAAGAACTCATCTAAAATTAAGTCCTTTCTAAAAATTTCTCTTATACATTTAAAGATATATTTTTTCATTTATGTTAATGTAAGAATTTATAATTTTGTACCAAGAGAAACTTTGAAAACCTACCTAACCTTATTACAACAAGCGCAATATAATTTAGCCTAACCTACTAAATATATTTAGATACGTTAACATTAATTAAATAATATACAAACACAATGAAATATATTTTTTTCGTTATGTTCAGAATGATTTTGGCAAATTATTGCATACACAAATTTTCACTTGTCTTATATGGAATGAGCGTTGCTATTTAAGCCAAAATCGCAAGTTTTACCTAATCGGCACGACATATATATATATATATATATATATATATATATATATATATATATATATATATATATATATATATATATATATATATATATATGACGGCCATGTACACATGCTGTTACATACATGCTTGCCACGTACATGACTGATTCGTACATGATTTCCAGGTACTCGATATATTATGTACATGAGTGCTACATATATGACAGTCACGCACGTGGTCGGTCTCGTACATATACTGCTTCCTACATGAACTGCCAAATACACCACTTCCACGTACATAACTACCATATATATAACTGCCACTTATCTGACTGTCAAGTACATAACTTCTCTCTCTCTCTCTCTCTCTCTCTCTCTCTCACTCCTCCTCACATTCTTGGATCTTTTTCTATCCAAAAAGCGTGTTGTGTGGGCGGGTGATAGCTGTGGGCAAGATGGTGTTACCGACGATGACGTTACTTCGGGGGGCGTGGCTGCTCCTCAGGAATGGAAGAACAAGGGGAAGAGATTAACGAATGGAAGAACAAGGGAAAGAGGTTAAAGAATGGTACATAACACGGGAGAAGAGAAGGGTGGTCACACAGTACTGATGTTCCCACCTTCCAACTGTAAAACATAGAGTTAACACGTAGCGTCACTGGGCGAACGTCCGCCATATTGGCGGTCAAGTGTGTGTACTTGACCGCCAATATGTATTGTGTATTTGAAGCGTAATACTGTGCATTGATAATATTAATAATAATAATAATAATAATAATAATAATAATAATAATAATAATAATAATAATAATAAAATAATAATAATAATAATAATAATAATAATAATAATAAAATAATGATAATAAAAATGCATATACAAGATTTCTGAAGCTTTACATAAGGTTTTTGTGGCATTTATGGATTTGGAAAAGGCGTATGATAGGGTGGACAGGGAGGCAATGTGGCAGATGTTGCAAATGTATGGAATAGGAGGTAGGTTATTGAAAGCAGTGAAGAGTTTTTATGAGGATAGTGAGGCTCAAGTTAGAGTATGTAGGAGAGAGGCAGATTATTTCCCAGTAAAAGTGGGTCTTAGACAGGGATGTGTGATGTCACCATGGTTGTTCAATATATTTATAGATGGAGTTGTAAGAGAAGTGAATGCTCAGGTGTTGGCAAGAGGTGTGGGGTTAAAAGACAAAGAATCAAATACAAAGTGGGAGTTGTCACAGTTGTGTTTTTGTGAGATTCTGAAGAGAAGTTGCAGAGGTTAGTGGATGAGTTTGGTAGGGTATGTAAAAGAAGAACATTAAAAGTGAATATAGGAAAGATTAAGGTGATGAGGATAACAAAAAAAATTATATAACGAAAGTTTGGATATCAGATTGGAGGGAGAGAGTATGGAGGAGGTGAATCATAGAATTGATGAGGGCAAAAAGGTGAGTGGTGCACTGAGGAGTCTGTGGAGACAAAGATCTTTGTCCATGGGGGAATGAATGAGCACAGTTATATCAACGCTCTTATATGGGTGTGAAGTATGGGTTGTGAATGTTGCAACAAGGAGAAGGCTGGAGGTGGTGGAGATGTTGTGTCTGAGAGCAATGTGTGATGTGAATATAATGCAGAGAATTCGTAGTTTGGAAATTAGGAGAAGGTGTGGGATTACCAAAACTATTAACCAGAGAGCTGAGGAGGGGTTGTTGAGGTGGTTTGGACATGTAGAGAGGATAGAACAAAATAGAATGACTTCGAGAGTCTATAAATCTGTAGTGGAGGGAAGGTGGGGTAGGGGTCGGCCTACGATAAGTTGGAGGTAGGGGGTAAAGGAGGTTTTGTATGCGAGGGGCTTGGACTTCCAGCAAGCATGCATGAGCGTGTTAGATAGGGGCGAATGGGAACAAATAATTTTTTATGATTTGACGTGCTGTTGGAGTGTGAGCACTACCCAAAGCTATCCAAGAATTTACTTCTGTACTAACGACACCAATCGTTGGAAACCGGTAGGCTGCACTTGAGTCCTGGAGATGGGAAGTACAGTGCTGGCACTCTGAAGGAAGGGTGTTAATGTTGCAGTTTTATAACTGTAGTGTAAGCACGCCTCTGGCAAGACAGTGATGGAGTGAATGATGGTGAAAATTTTTCTTTTTCGGGCCACCCCGCCTTGGTGGGAAACGACCGATGAGTTAATAAAAAAAATAGTTTGCGTTGCCAGAGTGTATAGCGTGTATTGTGCACTCGTGCCATTAGTGATGGCGGGGGAGACCACAGGGAAGGACACCGGAAGAAGGTTAGGGAGGCACTGTAATGAGGATAAGGATATGAAATTTAGTGGCCCAGCCACTGTGTGGTGGATAGCTTTTGCAAGACTGTAACCGTGTCATGTGCTAATGTGTACCCCGTTGTTTTATACACACAAATATATCAATGTACCACGCAGAAACAAGAGGAGGTATATACAGAGAACGATCACAGTCAGAAGGACTCGAAACCCCGTCAGGGAAGTCTGGCAAGGTTCCTCAAGTGGCGCTAGACCACACATGCATCAAAAGCTAGGCATGTTTCTTCCCAGCCCGGGCACACCAGTGAGCCTCAGGTATGGTTTCAACATATTTCATTCTTTTCTTGTATATTCTGACTTCAAAGGGGAATTTTTTATCAATGCACCACGTAGAAACAAGCGGAAAACGATAGGAGTCAGCAGGATACAGGAGGAGAATGAAATAGTTTGACACAATGCCTGAGGCTAACTGGTGTTTGACACCATGCCTGAGGCTCACTGGTGTTTGACACCACGCCTGAGGTTAACTGGTGTTTGGCACAATGCCTGAGGCTAACTGGTGTTTGACACCACGCCTGAGGCTAACTGGTGTTTGGCACAATGCCTGAGGCTCACTGGTGTTTGACTCCATGCCTGAGGCTAACTGGTGTTTGGCACCATGCCTTAGGCTCACTGGTGTTTGACACCATGTCTGAGGCTCACTGGTGTTTGACATCATGGCTGAGGCTAACTGGTGTTTGACACCATGCCTTAGGCTCACTGGTGTTTGACACAATGCCTGACGCTCACTGGTGTTTGACACCATGTATGAGGCTCACTGGTGTTTGACACCATGCCTGAGGCTAACTGGTGTTTGACACCATGTATGAGGCTCACTGGTGTTTGACACCATGCCTGAGGCTAACTGGTGTTTGACACCATGTATGAGGCTCACTGGTGTTTGACACCATGCCTGAGGCTAACTGGTGTTTGACACCATGTATGAGGCTCACTGGTGTTTGACACCATGCCTGAGGCTAACTGGTGTTTGACACCATGCCTGACGCTCACTGGTGTTTGACACCATGTATGAGGCTAACTGGTGTTTGACACCATGTATGAGGCTCACTGGTGTTTGACACCATGTATAAGGCTCACTGGTGTTTGACACCATGTATGAGGCTCATTGGTGTTTGACACCATGCCTGAGGCTAACTGGTGTTTGACACCATGCCTCACGCTCACTGGTGTTTGACACCATGTATGAGGCTCACTGGTGTTTGACACCATGCCTGAGGCTAACTGATGTTTGACACCATGATTGAGGCTCACTGGTGTTTGACACCATGCCTGAGGCTCACTGGTGTGCCCGGGCATGTACTTTTCCTAGCAAATGCATTGCTATATATTTCCTTATGTTTTTCTGCCGCATTTTGTTATGATTGTCATGATTTTTACAAAGAACATACAATTTTTTTTGTTCCAGAATAAAATATGGCTGCAGCACAGCAGACAGAAAAGAAGTGTAGGCAATATAGTGTGGAATATCTGAAATATGGATTTGTATCAGCACCAAACAACCAACAGTAACCAGAGTGTCTACTGTGTGAGAGTCTTTTCAAGTGAAGCTATGACACCTGCCAGGCTGCTTGAACATTTGAAGAAAATATTCTCTGATAAAGCAGGCGAAAACTTAGCATATTTTCAGTCACTTCCAGAAAACTTGCAGAAACGGAAAACCATTGGAAGTATGTTTGGTGGCAGCTGACACCAATCCAATGATGGTTTGCGAGCATCATACAATACCACACTGCTGAGTGCTAGATCTGGTAAGCCTTATTACAGCTGGGGAAGAGCTTATTCTGGTGGTTTAGCGCTTAGTTTTGATTATAATAAGAAGAATTATTTTGCCAGCAGTAAGTGAGGTTCTGCACACAGTTTTACACAAGTCATCTGAACAAATTATTAGTGCTGTTCCTCTCAATGATAACTCTGTTCAAAGAAGACCGAATGAAATGATTGAAAATATTTAAGACACATTATGCAACATGCTTAAGACAACAGAATTTGGCTTACAATTAGATGAGTCCACTCTGCCAGGCAATGAACCTTTGTTTCTTGCTTATGTTTGTTTCGTCAGAGATGAAAGTTTGGTTCAAGAGCTGATGGTTTGTTAAAGAGAAACACACCTCGCTTACCATCATTCTTGTTTATGCAACAAATGTGGCACCGTCGATGACAGACTGTCAACGTGGCTTCATCAGTTTCTTGACAACAGTTGCACTGTGTAATCAACAAGCAACACCTGCTTGCAAAAAGCCTAAGTTGTCGACTTCACAGATAAAGTCTAGACACATGATCTCAATTCCCAACTGTTTCGACAACTCTGCTCTGAGAATAAGAATTTCAACTGTTGTTGCACACAGATCTGTCAAAGGGAAACTTCATGAGTCGTTTCTATTCACTATTTAAAACAGTTGTTGAATTCACAAAGTTCAACGAAGCTAATTTGCAATTGCAAGGAAATAAGGTTAATCTTATCCAAATCAAATCAGCCCTTTCCACTTTTCTGTCCAGGTTACATTTATTCAAACATAACATAGCAAGTCGTGAGTTCTTCCAGTTTTTGAGACTCTGAAGTGGACCAGAGCATACCAGACTCTGAAGTGGACCAGAGCATACCAGACTCTGAAGTGGACCAGAGCATACCAGACTCTGAAGTGGACCAGAGCATACCAGACTCTGAAGTGGACCAGACGGTGACCTTGAAGTGTATTATGCACACCTGAATGACATGCATAGTCATGTCTGACAGATTTCAGGATCATTTTTTTTATTTTGCTTAAATACCAGACTGAGTGATCAGACCATTCCTAGATATAAGCAATGAGGAAACAGGAATAATGAAGCCAAAACTCAAAAAAATCATATCAAGATTTTTGGTTACAAAACAAAATTTCTGACCTGTGCCCTGCATTGTGGAACAGATGGACTTTATTGCCTTCCCAGCGTCATATTTAGTAGAGCGAGGCTTCAGTACACTCACCAAGCTTCTCTCCAAGCAAAGAAACAGACTGAAAATTACTGAACGCTGGGATGTAAGACTTCTTAGTGCCTTCAAGACTGGTGTTGATGCTCCTGAGTCAAGCACATCCATCTCATTAAAATTTATCTTTTCATATTGTTAAATAAAGTGGTTTACTATGGTAATTTTTGTTTGTAAAATAAATATGCTTGTTTATGGTGTTAGATTAATGGTTGTTTTGAATTTGCAATGAACCTAATACCAAGAAAGAGGTGTGTTCGTATGCGTGTGGGCGCTAGTGATGTGGCCTGGGAGCCATGGGGGCGGTGGCCTGGGAGCCATGGGGGCGGTAGCCTGGGAGCCATGGGGGCGGTGGCCTGGGAGCCATGGGGGCGGTAGCCTGGGAGCCATGGGGGCGGTAGCCTGGGAGCCATGGGGGCGGTGGCCTGGGAGCCATGGGGGCGGTAGCCTGGGAGCCATGGGGGCGGTGGCCTGGAAAAGTTTGGGAATCACTGCTGTAGACTACAGTCTCTGGCAGCCATACACTGTTGAAGAATTGAGTCTTGTTGAATAATAAACACTGCGCTCACCTGTGATGGGTGTGAGAGACGTGAGCACCAGCTGGCCGGTGTGTGCGGCACTGACACCAGTAGACAGTGTAAGAACTTGTTGCTGTTGCTGCTGCTGATGCTGCTGATGCTGCTGCTGCTGTTGCTGCAACTGCTGTACCACGCCTCCTCCCTGCACGCCCATGCCTTGCATAACCTGCTGGCTTCCTGCTGCTGCTGCTGCTGCTGCCGCTGCCGCTGCTTCGTGGTTCTTGGCCGCCAACTTTTCCTGCTTCCTCCACTTGGCTCGACGGTTCTGGAACCACACCTGCAGACACACGGTAAAAGACACGTGCCCAGAATATTCTTATAGTCATTGGGGAAGCGATAAATCCGTAGGGGTCACACACTACCTTGGGAATTGAAGGTAATCAAAGCTGATCCAAGGAAAGGGAGGGAATCTTAAATTACTTAGGAAAAAAGGATAGAGCTGTCCACCGGCATCAGAAAAAAAGGTAACGAGAGGGCGAAACGTGCTGAGAGAAACTGCTCTACAAAACCCGTGGCTTTCCATTATTTCTCTGTGTCCACTATAATCTCTTTTATTTTAAATAAACATCTAAATCAGGAATTCTGAGATCTGATTCAGCAAAATTTTCATCTAGACATAACAATACATATTTACTCAGACGGCAGTCAAGAGGAAGATGAGGAATCATGTGAAGGTGACAGTGAGTGAATGTTATGTATTTATCATGTTAGTTGTGAAGGTGACAGTGAGTGAATGTTATGTATTTATCATGTTAGTTGTGAAGGTGACAGTGAGTGAATGTTATGTATTTATCATGTTAGTTGTGAAGGTGACAGTGAGTGAATGTCATGCATTTATCATCTTTACTCATGACTTTATGTAAATAATACTTACGTGTTGTATATACTTTTCATAACCACAACGTTTATCCCCCACACACAGGATACCTTTATTAACCGCAATGTTGTCCCCCGTACAGGGGATACTTTTAACTGGAACAACGTTCCGGCAATACAGTGGCTCTATCAAATCAGTGTGGGCGAAACGTTGGTCTTAATAAAGTTATCTACTACATCTGAGATATTTGCTAAATCTGCTCAGTGTTTACACAGCCGAGCATTTCAGAGTTACAACTCCAAGACATCACTACAGTGCTCTAGAGTGAACCACAGAGTGACACGAGAGTCACCGGTTCAATCACTCATAAATATTACTTCCATTCCTGGGATTCAACAACTAATGGAGATACAGAATGAAGTGTATTATTACACTAGATTTCTTGTGTACCGCAGGGCCTCACCTGCACCCTGGCCTCCGTCAAGTCTATCCTCAGAGCGAGCTCCTCCCTGAAGAAGACGTCTGGGTAGTGTGTCCTGTGGAAGGCTCGCTCCAGCTCCTCCAGCTGGTAGTTTGTGAAGGTGGTTCTGAGGAGGCGTGCCCAGGAGGAGGGAAAGCCGTGTTAGTTTCTAAACTACAACATTGATTTTATTTATATAAATTCCTGCAACATTGGAAGCTCCTGATGATGTGTTGATTGCAACACGAAAGGCCTATAAGTATCAGTCAACTCCTCCTATAGGGGGTATAGTTATACAGACAAGATGTGGAAACAGACACTTACGTACAGTTCAGGACTTTAATTGAAGGGGAACGTTTCGCTAGGAGTATAACGATATGTTATTTGGCGTTTTGGAGGCGTGGTTGAAATGATAAGGCTTCGGAGGCTTCTTACTTTATTTGTAATAAAGGTGCGGGTAACAGGCTGCGTGTCTGTGGCCATGACCCAGGGCCATGCCCCGTGCGAGAGGGAGAGGAGTAGGCCTATTGACTGAGTGAAGTTTGGGCGCCAAGTGAGAGTGGGCCAGGGCGGGTCTGGTAGACGTGGGTACGCCTACCAGGCCTGCCCTCTGGCGGAATACTATGGAAACTAGCATGGCACGAAATATGAACTCAGCTGGCAGACAGCATGGGCTGTCTATGCAGACAGTCAGGCTGTCTACATCGCTCGGTCACGCTACCCATGGTCGACCCGACCATGAATGGCATTAAAAAAACTCGGGTCTCTCTCTCGCAAGAACAGGTCACAGAACACGAAAGAAAAATACATATATACATAAACATATGGACATAGGAAAAAAACTTCCTCCAGAGAGGGAAGAAAAAAACGGTGTGCTTCGTGGTCTAAGGCAGTGAGCGTCGATGCAGCACTGCACGCCTTCCTGCGTCTGGATACATACTGCAACACGGGAGACATAGCTGCGGCTGAGCTGTGACGTAACAGGTTACGGTCTCCTCCGGGATGTGAAGCAGACATCGTAGTAGTCGCTGCAGGGGTTCACTCAACCTGGGGCACAACTGCTGGTGCCCTCGAGTGAGGCGTCGTCAGTAGTCGCAACAGGACAGGACTGGCAAGCGACTCAGGAGGACATTCCTCGACTGGTACTGTCGCTGGAGCTGTCGCTGCTGGCGAGTGTAGAGTGAGTCGTGACAGGGACGACTCGGCGAAACATCTGGAGGTCGTAACAGCATACACCTTACTGCAGTGAGTGGGCTAGCAGTCAAAGTGACATCATCTTTGTGCAGGCTGCTCACTGAAGCTGTGACACGAGGCTGACAGTCGCCTGCCAACAGGCTTAACTGCGGCTTGGCGAGTGACATCTCTCGACAGTAGAAGTTACAGCAGAGGGCAGTGTAAGCGTCCCCAGACTGGTCATCTGCAATAACTGGACTGACGGTCTAGGAGGTGTAGTGGAACGGTCTCGATGGGAGAATCGTCGCGGGTACGATTCAGCAAAGGCATCTACGAGCGGCTAACAATAAGAGCTTTCTGTACAAGGCGCTCGGACGCTCGTAACTGACGCCTGGACTGACAAATGTCAGCTGTCAAGCGCGCGGGGCGCGGGTCACACACTGGGTGACAAAGTAACACACAGGTGCTACATAGGACACACGAGAAACTGCACACATACTACACATGTGGTACAACATGGCTTACTAGCAAATGACGCTTTTCTGTATAAAAATCGTCACTAAGCAATACACGAACATGTGAGAACACTGACTGAGAGGAATAATGAACACTCGACTTATATCTTCTCTCAAACTTTTCGACAAATAATGAAAATAAAATGCACACGGTGAAACTACAGCACTCGGGACATCATATGGGTGATATCAGGCGTGACATCATGATGGATGTCATGGGGTGACATCGCAAGTGACGTCAGGCAGCATCATGGTGACGTAGCGAGGTGACGTCCTGGAGTGACGTCGGCAGGGATGTCATGGGGTGACATCGCGAGTGACGTCGTGGAGTCGGCAGCATCGTGACGTCAGCAGCATGGTGGTGACGTCATGGGTTGATGTAGGCGCAGACCCACACGTGGTCACACGTGGCTTCGAGTGGCCTCGACACTCGGATACACAGTTCTGGCAAGAATTCACAAGGAAATTCACAGAAAACAGCATAGAGGGAGTGGGCAGTGAGTGGTGTATGGTGTGTGGCGGCGTACACTAGGGCGAGCGTGAGTGTCTGGGTGAGAGGCGAGGAGCCCGGCCGCTTCCTACTCTCACCCTACCCATACACGAGGGAGACACCCACACCAGACGCTGAAATCACCACAAACTCACCTCTGAAGTGCTGAAATACCAGTGCTGAGCTGAACAACAACAGCAGAACATGCTGGCAAGGCTGAGCACGTGACTGAGAAACAGCATGGGACGCTGTGGCGTGAAGTCAGTGACGCCATTTCTCGGAGAATTAGACAAATTTCGGCCTGAATCCTGCTTGTACCTGTGTCTGGACGCTGAGATTTGCAGACACGACATCAGGATAACTCGTTGAGAGACGGATGCTTCTTGTGTAGGCTGATGAATTCAAAGACAAACTTCAGTCCTCTTCCTCCCCTCAACACAACAGCTGCGAGGCACCGCTGTCACCATTTATAACGATATGTTATTTGGCGTTTTGGAGGCGTGGTTGAAATGATAAGGCTTCGGAGGCTTCTTACTTTATTTGTAATAAAGGTGCGGGTAACAGGCTGCGTGTCTGTGGCCATGGCCCGTGCGAGAGGGAGAGGAGTAGGCCTATTGACTGAGTGAAGTTTGGGCGCCAAGTGAGAGTGGGCCAGGGCGGGTCTGGTAGACGTGGGTACGCCTACCAGGCCTGCCCTCTGGCGGAATACTATGGAAACTAGCATGGCACGAAATATGAACTCAGCTGGCAGACAGCATGGGCTGTCTATGCAGACAGTCAGGCTGTCTACAGGAGTGATTTCTTCAGACCTAATGCAGACATAACTAAGAACGAGTATATGTAGTGGTAAGAGTCAGGTGGCAGGCTACAAGGGGATAGTAATATGTAATAATGTCGGTAATTCTACCAACATTATTAAAGGGTAGTAATAGTAGTAGTACAACCTTGGCCAGACGGCAATTAAAGCAGCCTCTACACTTTCGCTGAACTTCAAAAGGTGTTCAAAATCGTCTCTGTGTTGGACACACGAAATTATACGGTCACACCAGTTGCAGGCGTTTTTGTGCTCCCTCATCCTGATATATCTTGACGTTTACCACACACACACACACACACACACACACACACAATATATATATATATATATATATATATATATATATATATATATATATATATATATATATATATATATATATATTTTTTTTTTTTTCAACAAGTCGGCCGTCTCCCACCGAGGCAGGGTGACCCAAAAAGAAAGAAAATCCCCAAAAAGAAAATACTTTCATTATCATTCAACACTTTCACCACACTCATACATAATCACTGTCTTTGCAGAGGAGCTCAGATACGACAGCTGAGAAAAGTCCCTCCCAGCTGTCACTATCTCAGACCCCTCCTTTAAAGTGCAGGCATTGTACTTCCCATTTCCAGGACTCAAGTCCAAATAAATAAATTAACTGGTTTCCCTGAATCCCTTCACAAAATGTTACCCTGCTCACACTTCAACAGATCGTCATGTCCCAAAAAACCCTTCGTCTCCATTCACTCCTATCTAACACGCTCACACATGCTTGCTGGAAGTCCAAGCCTCTCGCCCACAAAACCTCCTTTACCCCTTCCCTCCAACCTTTTCTAGGACGACCCCTACCCCGCCTTCCTTCCCTACAGATTTATACGCTCTCCAAGTCATTCTACTTTGATCCATTCTCTCTAAATGACCAAACCACCTCAACAACCCCTCTTCAGCCCTCTGACAAATACTTTTAGTAACTCCACACCTTCTCCTAATTTCCACATTCCGAATTTTCTGCATAATATTTACACCACACATTGCCCTTAGACAGGACATCTCCACTGCCTCCAGCCGCCTCCTCGCTGCAGCATTTGCAACCCATGCTTCACACCCATATAAGAGTGTTGGTACCACTATACTTTCGTACATTCCCTTCTTTGCCTCCATGGATAACATTTTTGTCTCCACAGATACCTCAATGCACCACTATATATATATATATATATATATATATATATATATATATATATATATATATATATATATATATATATATATATATATATATATATATATAGATATGATATATATATATATATATATATATATATATATATATATATATATATATATATATATATATATATATATATCATATCCTCTATATGGTATTGTGAATACTAATGCGCTTAAGACAGAGTTGTTCTTGGGGTTTCTGCGCTAAGTTTTTATCAGCAGTTGAATAGCTTGTGGATACTGTAACAAGTTTTATGTCAAGTTTTTTGAAACGTTATTTGCAACGTCTGTGACTGATATAACGATGTAACTGGGAGGCTTTCCTTCAACTGTATTCGTGTTAATCTTATTAAGAATGTGTGTCGCACGTTTCCTGCAATCACAATGAAGTGTAGGGGAAAGTGTAGGGGAAGTGTAGGGGAAGTGTAGTGTGCTGAATGAACGTGTGTTGTATGTACTCTCTTCCTCAAGGAACTGTGGACTGAAAATTCTGTAAGGACTTATTGAAGTAGATATTTCGGAAACAAGTCGCCCCGCTATTCCACGCCGCTACCTCCACGAACTCAGTCACCTGGCCGCTAATAACAATATTCTTGTCACCTCAGCGGACAAATGAGGAATGGTCATCCTCAACCATAGAAACTACATTAATAAGATGCAAGAGTTACTAAGTGACATCAACAGATACGCTTCCATCCCCGAATATATATGGAAGAAAGAAACCTATTCTTTTCTTAGTAAGACTTGAAACATATTCACAAAAATCAAAATAAGGCAAAAGACTCTTCCACCTCGTCCCTACCAACCCTAGATCAACGATGACTTTATGGATTACCAAAGACCCACAAATCCAATGTACCTATGAGAGCCATTGCGTCTAGTATCGGCAGCGCCCCTCACAAGCCAGCAAGAGTTTGGGTGAAATATTTATCGAAACTTATGAGTACGATTATTCAAGTTCACCTGAAACACTCGGACGACCTTGACCGTGTGAGGGATCTCGTCGTGAGTGATAAGAACCTTGAAAGTTTCGACGTCATTGCTTTATTAACACATGTACCAGTTGGTCAAGCCTTTAAGTGTTTCAGTTTTGGAGACAACAAGTATAAACAACTGTTGGGGCTAGCCATGGGCTCACCCCTTAGTGAAGTACTGGCCAATTTATATATGGTGGACTTAAAATCCAGAAGGATCCTAAATAACATCCCTAGATCAATTACATTGATGCGGTAAGTGGATATTTTGGTAGTTGTGCCCCAAAAAAGTATTGAACATCAACACTCTGGAACCTACAATTAAATTTACACTACAGGAGGAGGACAACCAATTACCGTTTCTCGACGCATTTTTACTCGATGAAAACAGACTTTCTTTTAAAGTCTACCGAAAACCTACCTACAAGAACGACCTTCTACTTTTCTTCTCTCACATGACACCAGAACTAAAAGAGGTGTAGTTATAGGCTTCTTTCTGAGCGCTTACAGAATTTCCAGTCCTTATTTCCTCGAGGAAGAAGGCACATACGTCACACATCCTTATAGTTGTAGACGAATGGTTCAGAAAACCGACAAGTTGATAAATTAGACACATATGCAACACTTAGGTATCTTTATTGTGGAAACGTTTCGCCACACAGTGGCCGAGGGACTGAGTACCTCAAACTCTTCCTCTCCTTACAACTTTCTACTTTGTATTAGACTGATGAAGCCACTGTGTGGCGAAACGTTTCCACAATAAAGATACCCAAGTGTTGCATATGTGTCTAATTTATCATCCTTATAGTTGGCTACACTTCCCCCCTACACTTCATACGTGACTGCAGGAAATGCGCGACACACATTCTTAATAGGACTAACACCAGTCCAGTTGAAGGAAAGCCTCCCAGTTACATTATTATACCGGTCAGCGACGTTACAACTAATATTTTTAAATTACTTGACAGGAAGCTTCAGAAGCCCAAGAACATCTTTGTCATAAGCGCAACAGTATTCACAATGATGTAGATGAATGGTTCAGAGAACCGACAAGTTATAAATTAGACACATATGTAACACTTGGGTATCTGTATTGAGGAAACGTTTCGCCACACAGTGGCTTCATCAGTCCAATACAAAGTAGAAAGGTGTAAGGAGAGGAGGAGTTTGAGGTAATCAGTCCCTCGGCCTGGAGTCGATGTGTTCAGTCCATCAATCTTGTTGGAAGTGCAGCACAAGGCCGTAGAGGTGGCTTATATGCTGTAATCAGGTGATATGAAGCAGGAGGAGGCGGGGTCATAGTGGTACCATCCACTAGTGTAAGTAGGTCTTCGTCCAAAGGTTGGACAAGTATTGAAGAATTCGTTTGTATCAAGATCCCAAGCTGTTGCTGTGTCAGACAGGATGTAGATGAATGGTTCAGAGAACCGACAAGTTATAAATTAGACATATGCAACACTTGGGTATCTATAAGTGTGACCATGGCGTAATAGCACACAAAATGTGTGATAAAGGAATAACAGGAAAAGTTGGTAGATGGATCTATAACTTCCTGAGAAATGGAACATAAAGAGTAATAGTAAACAGAGTAAAGTCTGAGGCAGCCACGGTGAAAAGCTCTGTTCCACAAGGCACAGTACTCCCTCCCATTCTTTTCCTCATCCTGGAAAAATAAACACATAAGCAGTATAATGTGATCCTTTATTGACAACGTTTCGCCCACGCAGTGGGCTTTATCGAGTCACAGACAGATCTACCTGGATACAAGAAACATGAGTATTTATAAGATTTAGTCAGGTGGAGAATGCTGCATGTGACAGTCTTCAAGCATTCTCTTCAGCATTCTCCACCTGACTAAATCGTATAAATACTTATGTTACTCTTATTCCAGGTAGATCTGTCTGTGACTCGATAAAGCCCACTGCGTGGGCGAAACGTTGTCAATAAAGGATCACATTACACTGCTTATGTGTTTATTTTTCCATTGTGTCGGTATTTTATACCATATATTTCCATTCCTCATCCTCATTTCTGACATAGACAGAGATGTAAGTCACAGCTGTGTCTTCCTTTGCGGATGACACCCGGATTGCCATGGCAGTGACCTCCATTGAAGAACTGCAAAACTCCAAGCGAACATCAACCAAATCTTCAAATGGGCCACTCAAAACAATATGAAGTTCAACGAGGAAAAATTTCAACTACTCAGATATGAAAAACTTGAGGAAATAAAAAATGTATCAGGGTATACGACAAATTCTAACCATACAATAGAGCGAAAAAGAAATGTGAAGGACTTGGGAGTGATAATGTCAGAGGATCTCGCCTTTAAGGACCACAACAATGTATCTACCTCATCGGCTAGGAAAATTATAGGATGGATAATGAGAACTTTCAAAACTAGGGACGCCAAGCCCATGATGACACTCTTCAAATCACTTGTTCTCTCTAGGCTGGAATACTGCTGTACACTAACGGCCCCCTTCAAGGCTGATGATATTGCAGACCTGGAGAGTGTACAAAGAACTTTCACAGCACACATAAGTACGATAAAGCACCTAAATTACTGGGAAAGGTTGAAGGCCTTAATCTGTATTCCCTGGAATGCAGGCGAGAGAGATACATGATAATATACATTTGGAAAATCCTAGAGGGATTAGTACCAAACTTGCACACGAAAATCACTCCCTACGAAAGCAAAAGACTCGGCAGGAGATGCAACATTCACCCGATGAAAAGCAGGGGCGCCACGAGTACACTGAGAGACAACACCATAAGTGTCCGGGGCTCAAGACTGTTCAACTGCCTCTCAGCATACATTAGGGGGATTACCAATAGACCCCTGGCTGTCTTCAAGAAGGCACTGAACATGCACCTAAAGTCAGTACCTGACCAACCGGGCTGTGGTTCGTACGTCAGTTTGCGTGTCGCCGGCAGTAACAGCCTGGTTGATCAGACCCTGATCCACCATGAGGCTTGGTCTCAGACCGAGCCGCGGGGGCGTTGACCCCCGAAACCCTCTCCAGGTATACTCCAGATAAACCATGACGATGTCACCAGTGACATCATACAGTAATAGTGTTCACCATGACGATGTCACCAGTGACGTCATACAGTATTAGTGTTCACCATAACGATGCTTTAAATCCCTGGTACTGACCTTCCGAATGGAACACTTAATTATGTGGACGTGTACAAGTGTTGTATTTGAAACTGTGTAGGATTCTTCGTAGTAAAGATACCTAACAATTACACATGTGTCTTATTTACCACCCGGGGGAGGGTTAGCCACCTAGGATAACCCGGGGGACGGGTTAGCCACCCAGGATAACCCGGGGGAGGGTTAGCCACCCAGGTAACCCGGGGGAGGGCTAGCCACCCAGGATAACCCGGGGGATGGTTAGCCACCCAGGTAACCCGGGGGAGGGCTAGCCACCCAGGATAACCCGGGGGAGGGTTAGCCACCCAGGATAACCCGGGGGATGGTTAGCCACCCAGGTAACCCGGGGGAGGGTTAGCCACCCAGGATAACCAGGGGGAGATTTGGCCACCCAGGATAACCCGGGGGAAGGTTAGCCACCCAGGTAACCCGGGGGAGGGTTAGCCACCCAGGTAACCCGGGGGATGGTTAGCCACCCAGGATAACCCGGAGGAGGATTAGCCACCCAGGATAACCCGGGGGATGGTTAGCCACCCAGGTAACCCGGGGGAGGGTTAGCCACCCAGGATAACCCGGGGGATGGTTAGCCACCCAGGATAACCCGGGGGATGGTTAGCCACCCAGGTAACCCGGGGGAGGGTTAGCCACCCAGGATAACCCGGGGGATTGTTAGCCACCCAGGATAACCGGGGGGAGGGTTAGCCACTCAGAATAACCCGGGGGAGGGTTAGCCGCTCAAGATAACCAGGGGAGGGTTAGCCACCCAGGATAACCTTGGGGAGGGTTAGCCACCCAGGATAACCCGGGGGACGGGTTAGCCATCCAGGATAACCCGGGGGAGGGTTAGCCACCCAGGATAACCCGGGGGAGGGTTAGCCACCTATAATAACCCGGGGAGGGTTAGCCACCCAGGATAAACCGGGGGAGGGTTAGCCACCCAGGATAACCCGGGGGATGGTTAGCCACCCAGGTTACCCCTTGGGAGGCTTAGCCACCCAGGATAACCAGGGGGATGGTTAGCCACCCAGGTAACCCGGGGGAGGGTTAGCCACCCAGGTAACCCGGGGGATGGTTAGCCACCCAGGATAACCCGGAGGAGGGTTAGCCACCCAGGATAACCCGGGGGATGGTTAGCCACCCAGATAACCAGGGGAGGTTAGCCCCAGGATAACCCGGGGATGGTTAGCCACCCAGGATAACCCGGGGATGGTTAGCCACCCAGGTAACCCGGGGAAGAGTTAGCCACCCAGGATAACCCGGGGGATTGTTAGCCACCCAGGATAACCCGGGGGAGGGTTTGCCACTCAGAATAACCCGGGGGAGGGTAAGCCGCTCAAGATAACCCGGGGAGGGTTAGCCACCCAGGAAAACAAGGGGGACGGGTTAGCCACCCAGGATAACCCGGGGGAGGGTTAGCCACCCAGGATAACCAGGGGGAGGGTTAGCCACCTATAATAACCCGGGAGGGTTAGCCACCCAGGATAACCCGGGGAGGGTTAGCACCAGGATACCCGGGGAGGGTTAGCTACCCAGGATACCCCGGGGAGGGTTAGCTACTGCACCCAGGATAACCCGGGGGAGGGTTAGCCACCTATAATAACCCGGGGAGGGTTAGCCTCCCAGGATAACCCAGGGGACGGGTTAGCCACCCAGGATAACCCGGGGGAGGGTTAGCCACCCAGGATAACACGGGGAGGGTTAGCCACCCAGGATAACCCGGGTTAGGGTTAGCCACCCATAATAACCCGGGGAGGGTTAGCGACCCAGGATAACCCAGGGGAGGGTTAGCCACCTAGGATAACCCGGGGGAGGGTTAGCCACCCATAATAACCCGGGGGAGGGTTAGCCACCCAGGATAACCCGGGGGAGGGTTAGCGACCCAGGATACCCCCGGGGGAGGGTTAGCCACCCAGGATACCCCGGGGGAGGGTTATCCACTCAGGATAACCCAGGGGAGGGTTAGCCACCCATGATAACCCGGGGGAGTGTTAGCCTCCAAGGATAACCCAGGGACGGGTTAGCCACCCAGGATAACCCGGGGGAGGGTTAGCCACCCAGGATAACATGGGGAGGGTTAGCCACCCAGGATAACCCGGGTTAGGGTTAGCCACCCATAATAACCCGGGGAGGGTTAGCGACCCAGGATAACCCAGGGGAGGGTTAGCCACCCAGGATAACCCGGGGGACGGGTTAGACACCCAGGATAACCCGGGGGACGGGTTAGCCTCCCAGGATTACCCGGGGAGGGTTAGCCACCCAGGATAACCCGAGGAAGGGTTAGCCTCCCAGGATAACCCGGGGGAGGGTTAGCCACCCAGGATAACCCGGGGGAGTGTTAGCCTCCCAGGATAACCCGGGAGACGGGTTAGCCACCTAGGATAACCCGGGGGAGGGTTAGCCTCCCAGGATAACCCGTGGGAGGGTTAGCCACCCAGGATAACCCGGGGAGGGTTAGCCTCCCAGGATAACCCGTGGGAGGGTTAGCCACCCAGGATAACCCGGGGAGGGTTAGCCTTCCAGGATAACCCGTGGGAGGGTTAGCCACCCAGGATAACCCGGGGGAGTGTTAGCCTTCCAGGATAACCCGGGGGACGGGTTAGCCACCCAGGATAACCCGGGGGAGGGTTAGCCTCCCAGGATAACCTAGGGGAGGGTTAGCCACCCAGGATAACCCGAGGAAGGTTTAGCCTCCCAGGATAACCCGTGGGAGGGTTAGCCACCCAGGATAACCCGGGAGAGGGTTAGCCACCCAGGATAACCCGTGGGAGGGTTATCCACCCAGGATAACCCGGGGGAGGGTTAGTCACCCAGGATAACCCGGGGAAGGGTTAGCCTTCCAGGATAACCCGGGGGACGGGTTAGCCACCCAGGATAACCCGGGGGAGATTAGCCTCCCAGGATAACCTAGGGGAGGGTTAGCCACCCAGGATAACCCGAGGAAGGTTTAGCCTCCCAGGATAACCCGTGGGAGGGTTAGCCACCCAGGATAACCCGGGAGAGGGTTAGCCACCCAGGATAACCCGTGGGAGGTTATCCACCCAGATAACCCGGGGGGGTTAGTCACCCAGGATAACCCGTGGGTGGGTTATCCACCCAGGATAACCCGTTTGAGGGTTAGCCACCCATAATAACCCGGGGGAGGGTTAGCCTCCCAGGATAACCCGGGGAAGGGTTAGATACCCAGGATAACCCGGGGAGGGTTAGCCACCCAGGATAACCCAGGGGAGGGTTAGCCACCCAGGATAACCCGGGGAAGGGTTAGCCACCCAGGATAACCCGGGGGAGGGTTAGCCACCCAGGATAACCCAGGGGAGGGTTAGCCACCCAGGATAACCCGGGGAAGGGTTAGCCACCCAGGATAACCCAGGGGAGGGTTAGCCACCCAGGATAACCCGGGGAAGGGTTAGCCACCCAGGATAACCCGGTGAAGGGTTAGCCACCCAGGATAACCCGGGGGAGGGTTAGCCACCCAGGATAACCCAGGGGAGGTTTAGCCACCCATAATAACCCGGGGGAGGGTTAGCCTCCCAGGATAACCCGTGGGAGGGTTAGCCACCCATAATAACCCGGGGGAGGGGTAGCCTCCCAGGATAACCCGGGGGAGGGTTAGCCACCCAGGATAACCCGGGGGAGGGTTAGCCACCCAGGATAACCCGGGGGAGGGTTAGCCACTCAGTATAACCTAAGAAAGTCAGTGTATCATCGTGGACTGTCTCTGTCATTTGAACTGTGGTCCTTTAATCTTGTCCCCCAGGATGCCACCCACACCTTTCGACTAACACCCAGATACCTAGTTACTGCTAGGTGAACAGGGACAGCAGGTGCAAGGAAACTTGCCCAACGTTTCCAACGGTGCCGGGGATTGAACCACGGACACTAAATGTGAGGCGAGAGCGTTACCAACTAAGCTACGGTGTTGGTATTTAATACCATTATCATATTTACTTTTGTGACATGTCTGTGTCAGCTAGGCCTATATACCTTGTACATGTACTTGTAGAAATAAAAATAATAATAATAATAATAATAATAATAATTATTATTATTATTATTATTATTATTATTATTATTATTATTATTATTATTATTATTATTATAAATTAGCTTGAGTTGACATGTTAGTGTGTTGAAGAAGTCAAATAGAGTCAAGTTCAAGACACTGAGACTCACCTATACCGTCTTTGTTTCCTCTTGAGGGCGCCGGCGGTGAGAGTGGCGAAGGTGATGGGCGTGGAGGTGTGAGTGGGCGAGGTGCCACCCACACTGCTGCCGGAGGTGGGCGTAGTCACCATGGGCGTCGCGATAGAGAAAGATGGGCCGGGGGCGTGGTGCTGGTGAACGTGTGGGTTGAGGTGGTGGGGGTGGTGATGGTGGTGGGCGTGAGGGTGGGCGTGGGTTTGGATAGGTGTGCCCAGAGTAATTGAGATGCCCGATGGTGTGGTCATGGTGCTGCCAGCCATACCTCTGCCACATTCAGGGTAGCCTGTAACACCATACACTCTGTGTTCATCTAGCAGTGGGAAAACATTATATATATATATATATATATATATATATATATATATATATATATATATATATATATATATATATATATATATATATATATATATTTTAAACGTAATATGGTACAGAAGATTTAAGAGATACATTGTTGATATCAAGATGGCATATACAGCATATGCTCTAGAAGACAAACAGAATGCAGATGTTATATACACAGATTTTGCAAAAGCCTTTGACAAGTGTGACCATGGTGTAATAGCACACAAAATGCGTGATAAAGGAATAACAGGAAAAGTTGGTAGATGGATCTATAATTTCCTAACATGTAGAACACAAAGAGTAGTAGTCAACAGAGTAAAGTCTGAGGCAGCTACTGTGAAAAGCTCTGTTCCACAAGGCACAGTACTTGCTCCCATCCTGTTCCTCATCTTCATATCAGACATTGACAGGGATATAAGCCACAGTGCTGTGTCTTCCTTTGCAGATGACACCCGAATCTGTATGACAGTGTCCACCGTTAAAGACAATGCAAGACTCCAAGCAGACATAAACAAATGGAGCGAACTCTTCCACACAACAAATTACAGTCGGAGTCCCTCAAGGAAGTGTCCTGGGGCCACTCCTATTCCTCATTTAATGGGCTGCAGAAAACAATATGAAGTTCAATGATGAGAAATTTCAATTCCTCAGATACGGAAAACGTGAAGAAATTAAAATCTCATCGGAGTACAAAACTAATTCCAACCACACAATAAAGCGAAAAACTAATGTCAAAGACCTGGGAGTGATCATGTCAGAGGATCTCACCTTCAAGGACCATAACAAAGTAGCAATTGCATCTGCTCGAGAAATGACAGGATGGATAATGAGAACCTTCAAAACCAGGGATGCCAAGCCCATGTTGACACTTTACAGATCGCTTGTTCTATCTAGGCTGGAATATTGCTGCACACTAACTGCACCTTTCAAGGCGGGTGAAATTGCTGACCTTGAAAATGTGCAGAGAACCTTCACCGCACGCATAAGTGCGATAAACCACCTCAACTACTGGGAACGCTTGAAGTTCCTAAACCTGTACTCCCTAGAACGCAGGCAGGAGAGATACATTATTATATACACATGGAAAATTCTCGAGGGCTTAGTACCAAACTTGCACACAAAAATCACTCCCTACGAAAGCAAAAGACTCGGCAGGCGACGTAACATCCCCCCAATGAAGAGCAAGGGTGCCACTAGCACGTTGAGGGACAACATAATAAGTGTCAGGGGCCCAAGATTGTTCAACTGCCTTCCAGCATACATCAGGGGGATTACCAACAACCCCCTGGCTGTCTTCAAGCAGGCACTGGACAGGCACCTAAAGTCGGTACCTGACCAGCCAGGCTGTGGTTCGTACGTTGGACTGCGTGCGGCCAGCAGTAACAGCCTGGTTGATCAGGCTCTGGTCCAACAGTAGGCCTGTTCACAAACCGGGCCGGGGGGCGTTGACCCCTGGAATTCTCTCCAGGTAGACAGTACAATCAGTGATCTTCCGCCTCGAGAACCTTCACAACTTCAATTTTCCTGACATCACCGTGCAACGGGGGCGTAGAAGTGTAACTAAAGACTTTAAATTAGGAACCTGACAGGGAGGTGAGCTCAGTCCCACCTTATTCAACATTCTAATTAATGTCTATCCAGCCCGATCATTATATGATTAGCTTTGCTGATGATATAATGATTCACACCACCAGATTCTCCAACATCCAAAAAATTCTTAACCATGTACCAGCCTCGTGTCAGGACCTGGGGTTGATTAGCTCTACTGAGAAATGAAGATACTTAACAGGCGTCCTCCTCGACAGAGGTGCAGTCCGCAGGACCCAGTTGCATGATGAGTCTCGACTAGAATATGTTACCAGAAACAGGTATCTAGGATTTGAGGTCCCATTTCTAGGACCTGTTGTAATATGACTTTGTTGCCAATACAAAGAAAGGCTGAGAGCACTTAGAGTTGTGGTAGGTTTTCACCCCAGGTATGGTGCTAATGTTAAAATTGTGAAAATGATGTATTTTGCTTATATTAGATCATTGGTTGATTATGCCACACCGCTACTTGCTCTTATGTCAGACTGGAAGCTTGGAGGGCTGGATAAACTGCAGAACGAAGCAATGGGGATCATCCTAGGATGCCCGCGTAGTGACAAAATTTTAAATATGTGGAAAGAACTTGATATGCCAAACATCAGAGATCGTGTCACTGAAAGAAATGTCCTCATTTGGGTCAACATGCTCAGGCAAGCCCATTCAAACCCTTGTTCAGAAGCCCTCCAAACTTTCCTCAGCACTGGTGAACACCTCTCCAAATGGGTCATAAAAACTAGAACTGACCTCTGCATGAACCAGATACATGATCTGTGTCAAGTAAGGCAACAGCGGCACTTCCCCGCTCCATGCAATATTACTTCATTCCAAACCACTATCCCTCCCTTCCCCCTCTCCCCCCCAAAAAAAAGTCTTAATTCACAGCCAAAGCTTCGAACTGAAGCCAAGCAGGATGTCTTAAGCTGTATTGATAACTTAGTCACACAGCACACTCTCTCACAAATTATTTACGTTGATGGTTGTGTTAACCAATCCACTGGAGCAGCTGGTAGTGCTGCTGTTGTTGTACACTGGTGCAGCTGGTAGTGCTGCTGTTGTCGTACAGAGTGATGGCTCTCATAAAGAAATTGGAGCACGCATCAATAACTGGGCCTCTACCCTTCAGACAGAACTGTTTGCCATACTCCTTGCACTCAGATGCGTCCATGTATCTAAGGTTGACACTTTAGTTGTAACTGATTCTCTATCATCCATAAATGCTTTCAACTCACTTGAGGCATACTGTCAATTGTGACATGCTTGTGTCAGAAGTTAGATACAGGTATGGTAGGACTGTAGACAGTATACTTTCTGTGGATTCCATCTCACATTGGTCATCAGATTCATAATAGAACTGATGAATTGGCTACGTTATATGTCCACAAGGAGGGAGCAAATTACATTCTTGGGCTGTCAGTTAGCAGTTTGAGAACAATAATACGAAAAGGACTTCGACTGAACTTCATTGACTTAAGAGAGAGACTGACACCAGTCAGTCCATCTATCATTATTCTACTATGCAGGAGAAGCCACATGTCTATGGTGTTACAAGTATCGTTAGCAGGTTAATTCACCACCACCAGATGTAGACCAAACGAAATGTAAACTTTGCCAGATGGACTATTGTCACACCCTGCGTCATTATGTACTGGAGTACGATAAATTTAATGAATTCAGAGACAATTCACTCAGAAATGTTCAAGAAATGTCAAAGTATTTTATCCACAGTGGTATATTACAAACCATTCTGGAAAAATATTTTGACTTTGTCCATTGTAAATAAAGCATTACCACGTTTTTTGCGTGTGTGTGTGTGTGACCTAATTCATATCTGCATAAATAACTCAATACGATTGTGACCAGATATAAACATGTAAATAGTTCATTACCACTGTAACTTGTTTAGCTATCAAAAGTTTGCGGTCCAGTCCCTAGATTTATTATGTAACTTTGTAATCTTTTGACTACCGTCTACAGGATGGGTATGGGGTGCATAATAAAGATATTAAACTATCTAACGCCATCAGCAGAAATACTGAAAAATCTTCTCAAGCGTATGAGGTATCACTATGCTCTTAAATCCTCCAACCACAGCCACCCAATCCATTCCTGACCCACCTAAAGATCAAGACTCACACCTGTAACGAATAAATTGAAGTCGACAACCACACCCCAGCCTAACCTGGAAAAAATCTTCGACTCTTCACTGCACCTACGAACAAGAACGTTCTACCATGTCCGCCATAGAACTGCACCCTCGACACTGCTCTAGAACTGTCAAATATGCTTCTGTTGCCCCATTCAAGTCCAAGATTTTGTGAAACAATTCATCGATGACTTCGATAACGATGCAATTATCACGTTGCTACCAAACAAAGTGTTAAGGAGATTGAGAAACGCTCCGCTGCTGGGCTAAGCTCTGGCTCTACTTCTAAAACTGAAGGCACTCCTCTCTGGAGCTATTGTTTGCCCATCCTCACTTCCCCGGTTCTCTCCTAACCTGAGAGTTTAGACCCTCTTCCGTCTCACTTGTCAATGGGTCACATCGGATCGAAACGTCGTCATGAGCTTGTCTCTCCCAAGTGAGGGTTATTTGTGTATTGTTCCAGTCACGGTGTTGTGACTTTCGATTCTCTAAATTAAAATTAATAAATTTTCCAGTACAAAACTCGCAGTTGAAATACGTAATATGAAATGAATTATTGCTTAAAACTTAGTACCATTTTTATGAGCACTTTAAATGGCATCTATCATCTGTAATCATTACAATGATGCACTAGAAGTGGGTGTCACCAGCTGCCCAGGTATATGGTCGTACCTCACCGATATATTAATCTTCCACTTTTTATCCCTCAGTGACTCGCACAAGTGGCTGACTAACACCTTAGATGATATAATCATCATTTTCTTTCCCCTGCGTGTTAAAGGCCATCCCGAGGGATCATCCCGAGGGATGGTAATATGTTACAAGTAGGAAGGCGATACCGACGTAATTAAAGCTCTGATGGGACGATACTTCTGAAGCTCCCGTTGGTTTATGTAAACAAGACAGACAATGCGGGACATGACATTGTGAGGACGCTGCGTCATCGAGGGACTGATCAAGTCCCTAAGGAACTAAACGTCTTTACAATACAGTGTCATAATCTTCATTATGTGTCGTATTTACATACTCTAGATATACTTCATCACTGCATTATCAAGCACCGTGGTAAAAGAACCCATAGTGGAATGCTTAGCCATATATTCATCGCCTTCTAGTTTAAGCTAACATATTTCAGATCCTTATGCAAGTTTTTTACAGAAAATGGTAGCTGCATACTGTCGATGTTTTCACTATGTAACTGTTATGTCCCATGAATATGGTATAAGATTTTTATATTTATATTTTACCTCTGAAGCGGTTAGTTATTGTGCACCTCATATCCATCCTGTGTTTAGCGCAAGAGCATATGGATACACAAAAGACCTAGAAACTAGGTTCCAAGAGTGTAAACAGGAGTACATCTGGATTTAGATCTATAGTTGATTTATCTGTTGCAAGCAAATTTAAGAAATTTGTTTAATATGTCCGGTATCATTAATAAGATATATTGACATATTAAATAAGTTATTTTGCTGTCTTTCTCTATATTCCTTAATAAGTGGATACTAAAGCACATATTGTTCAAGATAGTGACCATAGTGTCGGTCACATACTTTCCATTTGGTTTTATCATCATCTGTGTGTCTGCCAAACTGCCAGAAGTACTTGTAATCAAGCCTAAGCCTGGCTACTACAACATCAGTCAGTACTTGTAGCCAAGCCTAAGCCTGGCCACTACAACATCAGTCAGTCTGTTCACATTACAAGTTGCTCCATAATCGTACTTATCGACGTTCATGTTATCATAGTGGGTTCAGACTTCTAACTGCATTCCTATAACATTCAGTTTCATTACTTCTCTCCTAATATTATTCCTAATGCTAGACACAGACACACCAGTTATATTCTGCATTTGACTAATTTATCAACTTTCTCATGAAGGAGGAGTCCAATGCGTGACGAAATCCATAACAATTCTACATAATTCCTTTTTCCCGGAATTTTTAGTATCTATTTCTGGCTTCGCCAATGAGCATGTTGTGAGTCAAGAGCCTTGGGTGATGACATAGAATCAGTAATAATCAGTCAAGTTCAGTGTCATAATTTAACTTCAGCGCCATTAGGATGTCTAACAATTCAGTTTACAGTATAGACGCACAGATGTTAATTCTTATGCCTAACTCAACATAGTTGCTATCGTTCTTATCTAGAGAGGTGACAATAAGAGCAGATGCAGCCCTGCCAGTACACTCCTGGGAGAAATTATTAATCACAATTAAGGGAGAATTTTATTCTTGAGCAGTAGGCTTTGCGGGAGATTTAAGGAAGGGATTACTAGTGAAGAGTTTTTTGGGAGGGACTTGCTGAAGAAGTACTTCCTGACTTCCCTGTCATTCACCTGCTTGTGCAGCTTCCGTCTATGACCCTAATTTTAATTTGTTTGGACCAGTTATTGTATAACAATGTATCTAATGACTATAATATCACATAATTTTCTTTTCATTAGGTCCTGCGTTTTTTTTTTTTTTTTTTTTGTATCTTGTGTATGACTGTCTGATATGCTAAGGCATCTTATTAATGAAAATAAGATAACATACATACTAAGAAAATATCCTGAATCCTTCCAACAGATAAGTCAGTTGTAGATATAAATACAAATGTACTCCTGTTAACCCTTAATCTATATGCTGCAAGAGTATATGGATACAAGAAAGGCCTAGTTCCTAGGCCTTTCGTGTATCCATACGCTCTTGCACCACCGTCGGCAGGATGGACGTGAGGTGCACAACAAACTAGCAACTCCGGTAGGCAGGAATTAATAGACAGAGAATTATTTTTTTCTCTCATTAAGCTGGCCAGAGTTAGTTTTAAGAATTCCTCTCATGTCCCTCATCCGACAGTCATATCCTTGACTTAAAACTTTGTGAGTTGAAATAAAGTCTCTTCTAAGTTTGATTTTATATGTTTGTTGACCATTCTATGTTCTTGTTTGACAACAACAGCTATTACGACTACTACTATTACCACTTCTAACTATTACTACTACTACTATTATTACTTCTATTACTACTACTAATTATTATTACTTCTATTACTACTACTACTATTACCATTACTAACTATTACTACTACTAAATATTACTACTACTGCTATTACTATTACTAACTATTATTACTTCTATTAATACTACTAACTATTACCACTACTAATATTACTACTACTATTACTACTAATATTACTACTTCTATTACTACTACAATTACTACTGCTATTACTAATACTAATTCTATTACTACTTCTATTACTACTACTATTACTACTACTATTACTACTACTACTTACATTACTACTACTATTACTACTACTATTACTACTTCTATTACTACTACTATTACCTCTACTATTACTAATAACTACTACTTTTACTACTACTACCACTATTACACCTACTACTATTATTACTGCCGCCTACTATTATTTTTGCTACTACTACTGGTTCTACTACTGCTACTACTGCTAGTGCTACTATTACTACTATTGTTACTATTATTACTACTACTACTGCTGCTGTTACTACTACTACTACTACTACTGTCACAACTACTACTAGTAGTAGCAACCAGTAGTAGTACTGCTACTAGTTACAGGAGCGAGCATAAGGTGGTGGTGACTGTTACGGCAACAAGGGCGTCGCTAGCGGTAACCAAGTTAACCTAATAGCGGTCATTGAGTTAGGGTAAAGTATTTAGTGAGGCTGACTCCGTATATAAGAGACGACCAACTCCCCGCTGGCTGTGTATATAAGAGACGACCAGCTCCCCGCTGGTTGCGTATATAAGAGACGACCAACTCCCCGCTGGCTGTGTATATAAGAGACGACCAGCTCCCCGCTGACTCCGTATTTAAGATACTACTAGCTCCACGCTGGCTGTGTATATAAGGGACGACCAACTCCCCGCTGGCTGTGTATATAAGAGACGACCAGCTCCCCGCTGGTTGCGTATATAAGAGACGACCAGCTCCCCGCTGACTCCGTATTTAAGATACTACTAGCTCCACGCTGGCTGTGTATATAAGAGACGACCAGCTCCCCGCTGGGTGTGTATATAAGATACTACAAGCTTCCCGCTGGCTGTGTATATAAGATACTACTAGCTCCCCACTTACTGTGTATATAAGACACTACTAGCTCCCCGTTGGCTGTGTATATAAGATACTACTAGCTCCCCGCTGGCTGTGTATATAAGAAACGACCAGCTCCCCATATAAGAAACGACCAGCTCCCGCTGACTGTGTATATAATAGACGATCAGCTCCCGCTGACTGTGTAAATAAGAAACGACCAGCTCCCTGCTGATTGTGTATATAATAAACGACCAGCTCCCCGCTGACTGTATATGTAATAGACGACCAGCTCCCCGCTGACTGTGTATATAATAGACGACCAGCTCCCCGCTGACTGTGTATATAATAGACGACCAGCTCCCCGCTGACTGTGTATATAATAGACGACCAGCTCCCCGCTGGCTGTGTATATAATAGACGACCAGCTCCCTGCTGGCTATGTATATAATAGACGACCAGCTCCCCGCTGACTGTATATAATAGACGACCAGCTCCCCGCTGGTTGTGTATATAATAGACGACCAGCTCCCCGCTGACTGTGTATATAATAGACGACCAGCTCCCCGCTGGCTGTGTATATAATGGACGACCAGCTCCCCGCTGGCTGTGTATATAATAGACGACCAGCTCCCCGCTGGCTGTGTATATAATAGATGACCAGCTCCCCACTGGCTGTGTATATAATAGACGACTAGCTCCCCACTGGCTGTGTATATAATAGACGACCAGCTCCCCACTGGCTGTGTATTTAATAGACGACCAGCTCCAGCTGACAAATCTTTCTCGTGCACTCTGGGTGCTGCTCCTGCAGCAGTCAGTGGGCAGAACCTGGGAATGACAGCTTCGACGCTGCCTTTACTACTGACGATGCTGCGGTCCATTATTCGAAGATAATAATGGTTTTTATTTAGCTTCGATGCATTCTACTGAATGCTGATTATTAATGCGTCGCTGAAAGTGTTTATCGAGAACATACGTCACTTTTTCACAAGATGGCCGCTAACGCAGCTGGGACTAGGATCCGCGGTGCTGAGACGCGGTTGTGACCGCTGGAGGTGAGAGGAAGATACTGGAGGCTGATCTATTTGTAGCGAATGTTGTTACTGACTGTATGAAGCAACCACTGGTGGGACGACATGAAGGTTGCAGTGTCAGATGCTGCGCACCTTTCATGACTGGTACGTCTCATACACGACCTGTCTTCTCATTTCCTCTTCCATGTGTTTTCACAAAGCGCTAAACCCGCCTGCTGAATTGAAGGTAATCAGCTTTGAATCGAGGCAGAGGAAGGTAGCTCAGAGTCATTATAACAAGAGTACTTCAATAAATTCGACTCCTTCACTGAAGGGACAAGTGTTATGAGGGTGCTTGCTGTCACTGTCGTGGCGTCTCCGTCACAAATATCTTACTTTGTAAAATGTATTTGAGTAAAAAAAAATATGATCTTTTTTGCAGTGCTCAAACTGGATTATGTCTAGTTTACTGAGTATTTGTGATCCCAAAGTTGTAGATAATAATATAACTGTCCCTACTTTACCTGTTACATTTACTGATCTTCGTTTATAAACTATCCTGCCATAATATCGTTGGTCATTTGTCTGTGAAATATCTGTTAATATTATATCTACATATTTATTATGTTCCAGTGATTGAAGTGTTATGGTAGTGGTCTGGGAGTTGCGAGAAGCAGGTTGTTCCTACCCATAAGCCACCTGGAATTACCAAGCTCTTGCATTTTCCAAAAAAAAGCAAAAACACAAAAAACCAGTTTGCCATCATAGCACTCAAAGACATTTATGACGCGTAATATTAAAGATACCTGAATTATAGATCAATTTGCCATCGTTCAGCTGTTTACTCTGCTAAGAGTGTTAGTGTTACATTCGTCAGGAACCATTATATTATACGAGTCTGTCTCAGTGGTGTTGACCGCCTGTGTGGTGGCTGATGCGCGGCAAGTAGCAGGTGGTCATGTCTACCACCACCACTAACACCAGCTGGGGCGCGGCAAGTAGCAGGTGGTCATGTCTACCACCACCACTAACACCAGCTGGGGCGCGGCAAGTAGCAGGTGGTCATGTCTACCACCACCACTAACACCAGCTGGGGCGCGGCAAGTAGCTGGTGGTCATGTCTACCACCACCACTAACACCAGCTGGGGCGCGGCAAGTAGCAGGTGCTGCAGGTGGTCATGTCTACCACCACTGACACGAATTTAGAAGCCGTTGACTCCATGTCGGGCCACAGCAATGTGACTGCTGGCTTACTGGAAAACTCTCGAGATTTTAAGAGCTAAGAGGGGCTCTATAAATGCCCACAAACATGACATAGCTACAGCCTCCAGGATCGTCCTGGCTGCAGAGCTAGAAGTCTGTGCCTCACACCCACACAGTGGTATCATATCTACCAAAATGATTTATCTTTAAATTGAACATCTTTATTACGCACCCCATACCCCTCCTGTGGGCGGTGGTCAAAAGATTAGAGGTACATAATGGGTTCAGGGACTGGGACCCCAAAGTTTTGATAGCTGAACAAGTTTTGTCTTCGAATAACCACATTAATTTGTGTTATGTATCGTGTGATCCACTGACTGATGGGTGTTTTGGTCGTCTGCTACAGACGGACGGCTTATATAAGAATGAAGAACGTGTCGGCTTCTTTATTCAGCTCTTTAAATATTGGTTAAGAGTAAGAGTTGCTGAGAACGGTGGTGTGTATTGTTCCGTGTATGTGTGCGTATGCTCGTGTCTATGTGTGTTTTATTGTGTGTATGTGTATTGTTTTGTATACATGCATATACAATCACATTATTATTATTATTATTATTATTATTATTATTATTATTATTATTATTATTATTATTATTATTATTTATTATTATTATTATTATTATCGTTAAATAGTAATATTAATAATATTAATAATAATAATGTTTTCTCTCTCACCGTACTTCACAGGAGTGAGGTTGGGTAGCAGGCCAGGTCCTGGATCAGGCTGGGTAGCAGGGGTCAAGAGGCCGTTGATGGAGTACCCGCCCATGTTCACGCCCACGCCCGCCCGCAGCCCACGAAAATGGGCGTCAGGGAACCCCCCACCGCTGCTGCCTTCTACCATCTTATCTTCCATGACGAGGTTTACACAGCTGAGAGACGCTGACCACCTTCTGCTATCAGGTCACTGTCTGCTCGATGTCTACTGTGCTCGATGTCTACTGCGTCTGGTCGATGTCTACTGCGTCTGGTTGGTGTCTACTGCGTCTGATTGGTGTCTACTGTGTCTGATTGGTGTCTACTGAGTCTGGTTGGTGTCAACTGTGTCTGGTTGGTGTCTACTGTGTCTGATTGGTGTATACTGCATCTGATAGGTGTCTACTGTGTCTGGTTGGTGTCTTCTGTGTCTGGTTGGTCTCTACTGTGTCTGGTTGGTGTCTACTGCGTCTGGTTAGTGTCTACTGTGTCTGGTTGGTGTCTACTGTGTCTGGTTGGTGTCTACTAGATCTGGTTGGTGTCTACTGTGTCTGGTTGGTGTCTACTGCATCTTGTTGGTGTCTACTGCATCTGGTTGGTGTCTACTGTGTCTGGTTGGTGTCTACTGCGTCTGGTTGGTGTCTACTGTGTCTGGTTGGTGTCTACTGTGTCTGGTTGGTGTCTACTGCGTCTGGTTGGTGTCTACTGTGTCTGATTGGTGCGTACTGTGTCTGGTTGGTGTCTACTGCGTCTGGTTTGTGTTTACTGCGTCTGGTTGGTGTCTACTGTGTCTGGTTGGTGTGTACTGTGTCTGGTTGGTGTCTACTGCGTCTGGTTGGTGCGTACTGTGTCTGGTTGGTGTCTGCGTCTGGTTGGTGTCTACTGCGTCTGGTTGGTGCGTACTGTGTCTGGTTAGTGTCTGCGTCTGGTTGGTGTCTGCGTCTGGTTGGTGTCTGCGTCTGGTTGGTGTCTACTGCGTCTGGCTGGTGTCTACTGCGTCTGGCTGGTGTCTACTGCGTCTGGCTGGTGTCTACTGCGTCTGGTTGGTGTCTACTGCGTCTGGTTGGTATCCATTGCTTGCTTGATATGTGGTGTATATAGTTAATAATATCTCTTTCGTTCGTCTGACGTCTCCTGCGTTCGTCCAACGTCTCCTGCGTTCGTCTGACCTCTCATGTGTTTCTCTCACGTCTTCTGTGTTCGTCTGACGACGTATCCTGTGTTCGTCTAAGGTCTCTTTTGTTCGTCTGACGACGTCTCCTGTGTTCGTCTGACGTCTCCTGTGTTCATCTGACGACGTCTCCTGTGTTCATCTGACGACGTCTCCTGTGTTCGTCTGACGACGTCTCCTGTGTTCGTCTGACGACGTCTCCTGTGTTCGTCTGACGACGTCTCCTGTGTTCGTCTGACGACGTATCCTGTGTTCGTCTGACGACGTCTCCTGTGTTCGTCTGACGTCTCAGCTTCCAGTTCGCATCTCTGTCTTGTACCCCGAGAGTTAGTTTACGTGGACAATGTTCTACCTTCTTCTCCAACACATTTCTGGACTCAGTTCTCACATTCCTTGAGTTTACTCCACTGGCCTTATTTCCTGCCTCTCATTATTTACCAATAATAAGAGGCGAGAGGAAAGTGTTCGGAAGTCAGTATCGTCAGTTGGGCTTGGTCCGGTGCTCCCTGGCTGGGTATGGTCGTCTGGGTTCAGATCTTCTAGGCCCTAAACGAGAAGAATTTGATGTTCATAAATCAAGTGCACCGCTCGAAGGCATTGGTTTGTATGTCTACAGCTGGTGGTGAGGTGCCTTCCACCCTAACACAGCGCCAGTCCTGCCCTAACATAGTGCCACTGTCCTGCCTTAACATAGTGCCACTGTCTTGCCCTAACATAGTGCCACTGTCCTGCCCTAACATAGTGCCACTGTCCTGCCCTAACATAATGCCACTGTTCCACCCTAACACAGCGCCACTGTCCTGCCCTAACATAGTGCCACTGTTCTGCCCTAACATAGTGCCACTGTTCCACCCTAACACAACGCCACTGTCCTGCCCTAACATAGTGCCACTGTTCTGCCCTAACATAGTGCCACTCTTCCACTCTAACACAACGCCACTGTCCTGCCCTAACATAGTGCCACTGTTCCACCCTAACACAGCGCCGCTCTCCTGCCCTAAAATAGTGCCACTGTTCTGCCCTAACATAGTGCCATTGTCCTGCCCTAACATAGTGCCACTGTCCTGCCTTAACATAGTGCCACCATCCTGCCCTAATATAGTGCCACTGTTATGCAATAACATAGTGCCACTGTTCTGCCCTAATAGTGCCACTGTTCTACCCCAACACAATGCCCATGTCTTGCCCTAACATAGTGTCACTGTCCTGCCCTAAAGTAGTGCCCATGTCCTGCCCAACTTAGTGCCACTGTCCTATCCTAACACAGTGCTACTGTCCTGTCATAACATAGTGTCATTGTCCTGCCCTAACATAGTATCACTGTCCTGCTTTAACATAGTGCCACTGTCCTGCCTTAACATAGTGTCACTATCCTGCCTTAACATAGTGTCACTACCTGCCCTAACATAGTGTCACTATCTTACCCTAACATAGTGACACTGTCCTACCTAACATAGTGTCACTGTCCTGCCCTAACATAGTGCCACTGTCCTGCCCTAACATAGTGTCACTGTCCTGCCCTAACATAGTGTCACTGTCATGACCTAACATAGTGTCACTGTCCTTCTTAATATAGTGCCACTGTCATGCTCTAACATAGTGACACTGTTCTGCCCTAATAGTGCCACTGTTCTACCCCAACAAAATGCCTATGTCTTGCCCTAACATAGTGTCACTGTCCTGCCCTAACGTAGTGCCCCAGTCCTGCTCAATTTAGGGCCACTGTCCTACCCTAACACAGTGCTACTGTCCTGTCAGAATAGTGCCACTGTCCTGCCCTAACATAGTGTCATTGTCCTGCCGTAACATAGTGTCACTGTCCTGCTTTAACATAGTGCCACTGTCCTGCCTTAACATAGTGTCACTGTCCTGCCTTAACATAGTGTCACTACCTGTCCTAACATAGTACCACTGTCATGCCCTAACATAGTGTCACTGTCCTTCCTAATATAGTGCCACTGTCATGCCCTAAAATAGTGCCACTGTTCTGCCCTAATAATTCCACTGTTCTACTCCAACACAATGCCCATGTCTTGCCCTAACATAGTGTCACTGTCCTGCCCTAAAGTAGTGCCCGTGTCCTGCCCAACTTAGGGCCACTGTCCTATCCTAACACATTGCTACTGTCCTGTCATAATAGTGCCACTGCCCTGCCCTAACATAGTGTCATTGTCCTTCCCTAACATAGTGTCACTGTCCTGCTTTAACATAGTGCCACTGTCCTTCCTTAACATAGTGCCACTGTCCTTCCTTAACATAGTGTCACTGTCCTGCCTTAACATAGTGTCACTACCTGCCCTAACATAGTGTCGCTATCCTTCCCTAACACTGTGCCACTGTCCTGCCCTAACATAATGTCACTGTCCTGCCCTAACATAGTGCCACTGTTATGCCCTAACATAGTGTCACTGTCCTTCCTTAACGTTGTGTCACTGTTCTGCCCTGACACAGTGCCACTCTCCTGCCCTAACATAGTGCCACTGTACTGCACATTGGGACTGTGACACTAGTGTTAAACACACACGGTGGCCGTGACACTACTGTTACACACATGGTGGCCGTGACACTTGTGTTACACACACACGGTGGCTGTGACACTACTGTTACACACATGGTGGCCGTGACACTTGTGTTACACACACACGGTGGCCATGACACTACTGTTACACACATGGTGGCCGTGACACTTGTGTTACACACACACGGTGGCCATGACACTACTGTTACACACATGGTGGCCGTGACACCAGTTACACACACAGCAGTAGTGACACCAGTATTACACATTACTGGGGTCGTTACTGTTATGTAACATCATATAATTTAACCAGTTGGTGGCGCTAATCACAAATGACCTCGTTAAAAAAAATAACATTGTTAAGGACGAAGCTGAATCGTTATTCTCAAAGTCCAGGACATGTATTACACAGTGTGTGTGTGTATGGTGTGTACACAGTGTGTATTTAGTGCACATAGTGTGTATATTCACTGTACACAATGTGTACATAGGGTGTACAGTTGTATATTGTATGCATCAGCGTCAGTCTGACCTTGCGTTCCCAGGAGGTCCAGGAGACACTGCCCGGGGTCACTGAGGTCACTGCTGTGTAGTCCCTGACCCTAGCTAGGCTCGTCGGGGACCCCCTGCACGCACCACTATAGGTCACTTCGAGGTCAAAGTTGACAATAGAGTGTTGGTGATGGCGGTGCCGCTGATGTAGGCCAGAGTGCCTCCAGGCAGAGTGCCTCCTCATGAGGGAGGAGCCAGGGCCAGCGTGGAAGGGAGGAGCTACTGTTTCAGGGGGGGAAAGGGGAGCAGCCAGGGGAGGTGCAAGGGGGATGTGCCGGGAAGGAGGCAAGGGGATGAAGGGAAAGGGAAGGAAGAGATATGGAAGAGAGAGAGAGAATTGAGGTGAAGAAGAGGGTGAGGAGATGAACTAACAACTTCTTCCCTCCAAACTGTCATTGGACGACTGTGGACCACAACATAAAACCCTCGCCACTGTTCAGTCTGGGTTGTTCCAGATGGAGGGAAGGGGGGGGGATTCAGAGGAACCTTGAAGGGATGCAGAGGGGAGGAGGAGGAGGAGGAGGAGAAGGAGAGAGGGGGGAATGAAGAGGAACTTTGGGGGAAGAGAGAGAGAGAGGAATGGGGGTAAGAGATTGTTGTGGGTCTTCAACTATCAATATTTTTTCTTGGCTGTAGTGCATCAGCTCACCATGGTGAGCAAGAGAGCTGGTGTTGTGGTGGTAGTGATGGCACCACCACACAACCTCTCTCACTGTCTCTTACTCAGTAAACAAATGAGAAGTAGCTTCATGTCCAGCAACAGCGCGTTGGAGGTTGACTGAGAGTTGGGGTTGAGGAAGGGAAGGAGTTGATAGAGTGGGGGACGAAGGGGTGTGGAGGGCGAAGGATGAAGGGGGGGAGGGTGGTGGGTAACAGGGAAAGCTTTACTGATTGACTGTGGCTCCCTGTGATGGGGTGGAAGGGAATGGAAGGGGTGGAGAGATGGGACAGAAAAGGAGGTAATAAATGAGAATTTGTCAATGCACTATGAACAGGAATTTCATTTATAAAAAATAATGCAATCACAGTGTGGGAACACCCACAGCACAGTGTGGGAACACCCACAGCACAGTGTGGGAACACCCACAGCACAGTGTGGGAACACCCACAGCACAGTATGGGAACACCCACAGCACAGTGTGGGAACACCCACAGCACAGTGTGGGAATACCCACAGCACAGTGTGGGAACACACAGCACAGTGTGGTAATACCCACAGCACAGTGTGGGAACACACAGCACAGTGTGGGAACACCCACAGCACAGTGTGGGAACACCCACAGCACAGTGTGGGAACACCCACAGCACAGTGTGGGAACACCCACAGCACAGTGTGGGAACACCCACAGCACAGTGTGGGAACACCCACAGCACAGTGTGGGAACACCCACAGCACAGTGTGGGAACACCCACAGCACAGTGTGGGAATACCCACAGCACAGTGTGGGAACACACACAGCACAGTGTGGGAACACACAGCACAGTGTGGGAATACCCACAGCACAGTGTGGGAACACACAGCACAGTGTGGGAACACACACAACACAGTGTGGGAACACACACAGCACAGTGTGGGAACACACAGCACAGTGTGGGAATACCCACAGCACAGTGTGGGAACACACAGCACAGTGTGGGAACACACACAACACAGTGTGGGAACACACAGCACAGTGTGGGAATACCCACAGCACAGTGTGGAAACACACAGCACAGTGTGGGAACACACAGCACAGTGTGGGAACACCCACAGCACAGTATGGGAACACCCACAGCACAGTGTGGGAACACCCACAGCACAGTGTGGGAACACCCACAGCACAGTGTGGGAATACCCACATCACAGTGTGGGAACACACACAGCACAGTGTGGGAACACACAGCACAGTGTGGGAATACCCACAGCACAGTGTGGGAACACACAGCACAGTGTGGGAACACACACAGCACTGTGTGGGAACACCCACATTGTGCTGTGGGATCAACGATGGTTTTGTGAAAAATGGTTTACAAAACTGACAATATGAAGAGTGAGACACTTATGCAACATATGGGAATCTTTATTAAGGAAACGTTTCGCCACACAGTGGCTTCATCAGTCCAATACAAAGCAAAACTGTGTAAAGAGAGGAGAACAAGTGTTGATACAAGGAATTCTTAAACACTTGTCCAACCTTTGAACGAAGACCTACTTACATTGGTAAATTAGACACATATGCAACACTTGGGTATCTTTATTGAGGAAACGTTTCGCCACACAGTGGCTTCATCAGTCCATACAAAGGAGAAACGTGAAGAACAGGAGGAGTAGATGTTGTCAGTCCATCAATCTTGAATTTAATACAGCATATGTGTGAAGAGGTAGCTTATATACTGTAGGCAGGAGAGGTGCAGCAGTCGTAGGAGGTGTCACATTTGCCCAATGTGGAAGTAGGTCGTGCCCAAGGGTTAGGCAAGCGAAGAAATCCCTGTATTAAGATACCAAGATGTTGCTGTGTCAGACAGGATGTAGATGAATGGTTCAGAGAACCGACGAGTTGGTAAATTGGTAAATTTACCAACTCGTCGGTTCTCTGAACCATTCATCTACACCTACTTACATTAATATAAGGGTCGGTTGGGTATTATTGTAACTGATTCTCTGTCATCCATAAATGCTCTCAACTCATCAAGTATTAATTGTAGCATGCTTGTGTCAGAAGCCAGACACAGGTATGGTAGGATTGTGGACAGTGGAGTCAGAGTGCACATGCTGTGGATTCCATCTCACATTGGTCTTCAGATGCATGATAGAACTGATAAATTGGCTAAGTTTTATGCTTTCAAAGAGGGAGTAGATTACAATCTTGGCTTGTCAGTTTGAGAACAATAATACGAAAAGAACTTCAATTGAACTTTACTGACTTAAGACTTAGGGAGATTGACACCAGTCAGTCCATCTATCATCATTCTATCATGCAGGAGGAGCCACGTGTCTATGGTGCATCCAACAAAATAAGCAGACTCTTGGATGTCACCACCGCCCGTCTCCGGCTGGGTTACAAGTATCTTTGGCAGGTTAAATCACCACCACCAGATGTAGACCAAACAAAATGTAAACTTTGCCAGTTGGATTATTGTCACACCCTGCGTCATTATGTACTGGAGTGCGATAAAATTAATGATTTCAGAGACAACTCACTCAGAAATGTTCAAGAAATGGCAAAGTATTTTATCCACAGTGGTATATTACAGACCATTCTGGAAAAATACCCTGACTTTGCTCACTGTAAATAAAGCATTACCACGTGTGTGTGTGTGTGTGTGTGTGTGTGTGTGTGTGTGTGTGTGTGTGTGTGTTTGTATGCTCGTGTGCGTGTGTGTGTGTGTCTGTGTCCGTGCGTGCGCCCTCGTGTGTGTGTGTGTGCGCGCGCGCTCGTATGTGTGCTCGTGTGGGTGTATGACCCACTTAATATTTGTTCTTATAACTCATTACAATTGTGACCGGGTGTGGACATGTCAGTGGCTCATTACTTTGTAATTTGTTCATGATTGTAACCATGTATAGGAGTGTAGATGGTTCATTACCTTTGTAACTTGCCATGATTGTGACCAGATCTACCTGGAGTTCATTACCTTTGTAACTAGTTCAGCTATCATAACTTTGGGGTCCAGTCCCTGGACCCTCTGTAATCTTTTGACTACCACCCACACCATGGGTATGGGGCACATAATAAAGATGTTAAATTAAACTAACTTACGCCAAAACGCCAAAACCACACCTTCCAGTTGTATAGGGGAAACTCCGCCAAAACAAAACTTGAAAAGTCCACAGAATCCGGAAAACACCTGGAACATTCCAATTCTATTTCTGTGAAGCCATAACTGAGGAACTCTTCCTGGTATGTCTTTTTCCTGGTTGATGCCATCTGAAGGGTAAAAGTGAAAATGATTGAAAAACAGATGGATAATATGATTTAAAAATATTATATAACTTTAACATTGTTACTCATATAGACCAGGATGCAAAAAAGAAATCACGAAGAATAGAATAAAAAAAATAATAGAAAACCGGCAAACATTTATATTAATACATGAGCACTTTCAAATATCTATAAATAGAATCATAAATTCTAATATAAATATAAAATATAAATATATATTACATGTACGCTCCTAATTGTTATGACAACTCTACCTTACCTTGGTCGTCCAAAGTCGTAACCTACTAACTTCTATTAACTGCACTTCTATAAACTGCACTTCTATTAACTGCACTTCTATAAACTGCAAGCAGAGACAATTGTTAATAGAAGTAGAGAACATTAGGCCAAAACTTACGTGATGGTGGTGTTGACAATGGGACGTGCGGTTGTCGTGCCGGCTCCTGAGTCGATGCTGATACTTGTGATGTTGTCACCCACTGAAATCCTTACCCATTTTACTTTATTGCCAACTTAAGAAATGGTCCCTACAAATTAGATTTTGAACTTTATTAAGAAACTAAATATTATTTTTTGAAAAAATATAACTTTCATAATTTGCCTTGCTTATTAAATAATATTTTTTTTGTGCAGTTTTATTTGTTTATTGAGCCTTCATTACCCCCAAAATTTTCATTTTTACTCCATTTGGGTAATTTACCCTGATTCCCCGACCTCTGCACTAGTGGATGGTTCCACTGTGACCGCCTCCTACTGCTTCGACTCACCTGACTACAATATATAAGACACTTCTCCGACTATATGCTGTACTTTCTTCAAGATTGATGGAATGAACACATCGATTCCAGGCTGAGGGACTGAATACCTCAAAACCGTTCTTCTTTGTATTGGACTGATGAAGCCACTGTGTGGCGAAACGTTCCCTCAGTAAAGATTCTCATATGTTGGATAAGTGTTTCATTCTCAAATGATAGTTTTCCTATCATATTTTTCTTACGTGTGGTAATGAAATGTGTCAGCCTGAGCTGGGAGACTTCACTAAGGCAATGAGAATATCGCCAAGTATCCCACTATGGGTACAGTAGTTACGGCAACTGCAAAGGCTTCATTCCTGCAAAGTGGGAATTACTATTGCGTGAGAATTATCTATTCCACACACACACACACACATAGGTCTTCAAATACGTGATAAAACTGACGAACTGGCAAAATCATATGCCATCAAGGAGGGAGTAGATTACAATCTTGGGCTGTCAGCAGTTTGAGAACAATAATACGAAAAGAACTTCACTGACTTGAGATTTAGGGAGAGTGACACCAGTCAGTCTACCTATTATTCTATCATGCAGGCGCCACATGTCTATGGTGCATCCAACAAAATAAGCAGACTCTTGGATGTCACTACCGCCCGGCTCCGACTGGGTTATATAAGAACATAAGAAAGAAGGAACACTGCAGCAGGCCTACTGGCCCATGCGAGGTAGGTCCAAGTCACCTCCCGGCTTAAAGTAATGACCCACCTAGACAGGTCAGGTCACATCCACTTAAGAAAGGAGCACAGCATCATACCTATCAGCACAATGGAAATAAATGGTATAAAATACAGACACAATGGAAAAATAAACACATAAACAGTATGTTACGACTTCGATATCGTAACTTAAATAAAAGGCCCTGGCTCCTAAATGGTTGCTCACTCTGTTGTCTAGGGGCATTTAAATTACACTGAAAAAACAGCAACGCTTGAGCCAGCATTCACCTTCATACAAATTATGAAGCATGAGTGCAAATAATTAATATAGTTTTAGGAAGGATACAAAAACTCACCTATACAAAAATATATATAATAATAAGTAACTTATATACAACTTACACTCTACTACAACATCACCTTAACTCCAGTTCACATTAGCTCATTAGCACACTGCTACTAGTGAATAAAAGAACAGTGAGGCTCCATGACACCCCCCTTTCTGCAGGCTACTTAGCCTGCAGTTAAAACGTTAAATACTCTCCAAAACACAGACCCTTGCACACACTAGGGCCTTAAAAAACATGAGAGCATTTACACACTACCAAAATTATAGTATACACTAAGAAACCTTACCAAAATTACATACTCACCACCTTCTCGTACTAACTCCTCAACAGGATTCGCTGCCCAGCCTTCGTGGTGTGCGGGTGAGCTGCTCAGGTCCCTGGTGGCAGTTCAGCGAAGCTTTGTTTTCCAACAACATGGCGGCTCAGTATCGATGCAGAGTTAATACAGTCTATATTGAGATTCTACAGAGGGCCATTTATCCAAACAACGGGGATGTGCTACTGCCCTTGATTATCAGGGACACCTTCAAGATCCCAAATGAAGACATATAGTGTTTCCCTGAATGGAGACGGAAGGATCTTCGTTAAACTAAACACCGATGCAGCATATGACGACATTGTGGATAAATATCAGGAGTCGAGGATCGTAATTAATTTGAGTCTGGAGATACGTCTGCACGATGTCTCGGCCCATTATACTTGGCTTAAGATTCGAAATGTACCTTTTGAGGCTGGGGAGATGGATGTGAAGGTGTTTCAGCAGTTTGGGGCAATCCATGCGATTACAGTGGGCCGCTGGGCCCAAGGCCTATATGCTGGATTGCCAGAGGGTACATTATCTGTGAAGATGACGATTAGGAGGCAGGTACTGTCGTATGTGACGTATCCAGGGCAGGTGAGGACCTGTCGTCTCTGTGGCGTGGCTGGCCATGTTGCAGTGTACTGCAGGTACTGTCTATGTGACGTATCCAGGGCAGGTGAGGACCTGTCGTCTCTGTGGCGTGGCTGGCCATGTTGCAGTGTCTTGTGAACGTCATAGAGATTATCAGCAGCAGTGTCAGGGTACGGAACATCAGCAGGAAGACACAGATGCAAGGGGCGAAGTACAACCAGCCGTGGTTGTGGAGCATGGCAGGAAGTGGAGTGAGGTGATCGAGGCATCAGAGGTGGTGGTCACAACACTGCCATTGGCTATGATGGAAACGGAGCCTGATCTTCATCGGGTTGAAGTGCCATAGGGGAACATGGGCCTGGATGTTGAGTTGGCCACCCCTTTGTTGGAGGATTTGTGTAGGATGTTGGACAGCCCGACATCGGAGGGGCATGAGTATGGAGAGAAGGATGAGTGTGAGCCGGTGAGCATGGAATCTGAGTATGAGGTGTAAGGGGAATAGGTAGTTGGTAGACAGGTGGAGGAAGTGAAGGTGGAGGTGCACAGGGAGGAGGTGATAGAAGTGGTGGGGGAAAAAAGGAAATTATCCAATGGTATGGCTGAAAATGATGTACTTACTGCGGGCCAGAGGTCGGGTAAAAAGGCCTCAGTAGAGATGGCTGGGGCTAACAAGGGAGGGGCAGTGGGGAAGTTGGCAAAATGGGGTATGAAAGGGGGCAATGGCAAGGAAGCTGCCAGGGTTGTAAAGTCTAAAGGTAAACCCCCGTTGTTGTATTCAGGTGTCTGAGCATTAATGTTAATGGCCTTCGAAAGGAGGTAAAGAGAAGGTGGCTAGAGATGACTTTGAGACGTATGAGAGTTGATGTGTGTATCATTCAAGAGCACAATTTTAAGTGTGGACGTGACTTACAGTTGAATGGGTATGCAATGTATACGGGAAGTTCAGGAAGCTTAAAGGATGGGGTCGCGATAGGGATAAGTCTGACCAGTCCTTTTCGTTTATGGGCTTGGGAAGAGGGAGGGGGTGGGAGGATTGTGAGAGTGGAGGGGGTGTGGGGGGAGGTCCAGCTGGCGTTGGTTGGCGTGTACAAGGTGGCGGTGCATACACAGCGATGTAAGGAGGATTTTGTAAGGGACAAGTTGATTTATGCCCTGCGAGGGTTGCCTATGGTAACAGTGATAGCCGGGGACTGGAATTATGTGATAAGGGAGAAGGATGTAGAGCCCCGGGGATCGGGGTGTGTTACGGGAGGTCCTTGGGGCAGTTGGGGTGGTGAATGTCATAAGAGGTGGGGGTTGGGACTTGGATTATACATTTTTTCAAAGAGGATATGCAGCTAGGTTAGATAGGATATATGTCTCAAGGGTTGTGCAGGTGGAATGGGTTAGTTGCATCAATGTAGGATTCTCTGACCACAGGGGTGTTTTGGTGGAATTCGGGTGGGAGGGGGAGGTGGCTACTTATTCAGGTTATTGGAAGCTGAATGTTAGTTTAATGGGTGGGGTGGGCACAGGGAGGTTTTCGGGGATTGGTGGGGTGGCTGTGGGGGGAGGGTAGGGGTATTGTAGATGTGGTAGGTTGGTGGAGTGGGAGAGCAAAGGTGGCTATTCGTGAGTTTTATCAGAGGGTGGGAAGGGAGGAAGCGAGGTACCGTTTTGGAAAACAGAAGTACTTGGAGGCGCAGTTGTGAGACTGTTATGACACGCGGGGTTGGCAGAGGCAGGGGGAAATAGATAATTTGCGCAGACAGCTTCGGGAAATACAGAATGAGCAGTTTCAAGCTCTTAAGGTCAGGGGTGGTGTGGAAGACGTTCTGTGGCGGAATAAGCCTTCAGCTTTGGTGTTGAGTAGATTTCAGGGGAGGCGTAGGGGAATGACGATCATGTCTTTGAAGGTGGAAGGGAATTTGGGTGGGTATAGGGCAGGGCAGGTGGTGAATATGATGGAGGGGATGTGTGGGTATGTGGGGCACTGGTTTAGACGGAAGATGGGAGGGATGGGATATGATGTGGCGGCAGGTAATAAGGTTTTGGAAGGAGTCTTGGAGGGTGTCGATGGAGAAGGGAGGAGAGGTTTGGAGGGGGACATTACAGAAGAGGAGGTGGGGCAGGCAGTGCAGGAGTTACATTTAGGGAAGGTGCCGGGAATTGATGGGATTCCTGGGGATTTTTACGTTAGGCATTGGGAGGTGTTACGAGAAGTGTTGTTGAAGGTATTTAATGGGATGAAGGTAGAGGGTAAAATTGGTATAGAGCATAGGATGGTGATCGTGGTGTTGGTGCCCAAGGGGCATGATAGGAATACTCTGGCGGGCTATAGGGCTATAACTCTTCTTTGTGGCGATTACAAGATCTTTGCGAAGATCTTGGGGAATCGCATGAAGAGAGTTTTTGGTAGTCTTTTGGATGAGGGGCAGTTCGGTGTGCCGGGGAGGAGTATGCGTATGGGGCATTATAGAATCAGGAATTTTATTGAGAGGAGAGGGGGAGGCAGTGTTATCAGCTTGGATTTGGAAACTGCTTATGATAGGGTGGAGAGAGGGATGTTGTGAAAGATTTTGGGGAGGCAGGGGTTTGGGGAGGAGGTGGTAGGTTGAGTGAAAATGTTTTATGAAGGGGCACAGTTTCGGGTCCAGATTAATGGGATGTTAGAGGAGGTTGTGAGCATGGGTAAGGGACTGAGGCAGGGTTGTCCTGTATCTCAGCTTCTCTTCGTGTGTCTCCAGAACCCCTTTTATAGGTTGGTAAGGAAGGGGGTGTGGGAACAGGTAGAGAATCCAAGATTGGCCCCCGAAATTGTGGGTTACATAGATGACACCATGATTCTGGTGGGCGGCGAGGAGGGTTTAGCCAATGTGGATAGGATTGTCGAGGTTTTTGGGAGAGCTACGGGGAGAATGGGGGTCAATAGAATGAAGTCCAAGCTGATGGATGTAGGCACATGGGTGGGAGGGGCGTTGGGGAGGGGGTGTGGGTGGATTTTAGAAGACAGGTTTAAGATTTATGGGATAACTTTTGCTAGGGATGTTCAGGAGGCACAAAGGATTAATTCGGCGGAAGTGGTGGATGCTGCCATAACAAGGATGGGTGTTGGAAACCAGGGGAGGTAACTCTTTTGCAGAGAGCTATAGTTATTAATACACTCATTTATAGTAGGTTGTGGTTTGTGTGGGCGATATACCCCTTTTGTGATGAGGACATTCTTCATTTGCAAAGGAAAGCTTTAAGGTATATTTGGGCATATGGTAGGCATTGGTTGCATCAGGATGTAGTTATGGCGAGGGTGAGGTTAGGGGGTTGGGATTGATACCTTTGCGATGTAGATTGTTGGGTGTATATGTGAAGCAGGAATTCCTGGGAGGGAGGGATATCGGGGAGCATGGGTTGATCGAGTAATGAGGGTTGTGAGGAGGTGGTGGGGTGCGAGGGATGTGATGATTTGTGAGGCGATCTTAAGATTTTTGTTGGTTGTGAGGGATCCTAGGAGGATTAAGGTAAGTAAACTTGACAGGGTGGGGGATAATTTAGAGGTTGTATGGGGAAAGGCAGAGTTTCCCCTATACAACTGGAAGGTGTGGTTTTGGATAAGAAGGGTAAAAGTTCCATCGAGGGTAAGGGAGACAGGTTATCGTTTCCTGCATGGTGTCTTAGCATCACGAGTGCAGCTGTTTTGTATGGGTATAGTAGTAGATGGGTCGTGTCCTCTTTGCAGGGAGTTAGACACGGCGTATCATTCTGTGTATTTTTGTAGGGAATTGGATAATGTGCGGGTTTGGCTTGGGAGGGTGTTTAGGAGTATGGGAGGGGATATCAATCTTACAGGGTTTAAGCTTGGACTTCGGGGGTTGTACCGACGATGTTCAAAGGGCATTAATATATGTTGTTTTGGATTATATACACACGTCCTGGGGTATGAAAGAGGTGAGAGGTATGGGTAGGATTCGGGCACTAGCGGCTAGATTCTATAGAACGAGATGTAGGAACCAGGAAATATATGGGAAACGTTGGGAGAAGGCTTTTTCGGTGGGGTACAGGGCTATGACTTTGGGGGCTTTACGGGGTGGATGATTTGGCAGTTGTAAGAGGGCTGGTCAATGGATGCATAGGGATGCCCCATCCCTATGCGTGAGGGTGGGTGTGTGTGTGTTAGGTGGTGTCTGTGTGGGGGAGGGGGAATAGGTTTTGGGGGTCATTGGGGGGGGTTTCTTATTGAGTATGCACGTTGAAGAGGGGACTGTCGACCGGGGGGGGGGAAATGGCTAGACACAGAAGGTATGCATGGGTGTGTTTCTGACTCAATACTATCGGGGATGTCCCGGGGGGGTGTATGTAGGGGGAGAGGCGACTGGGGTTTACCTAGACTGTTTGCTTTATTATATTCTGGAAAAATAAACACATAAGCAGTATAATGTGATCCTTTATTGACAACGTTTCGCCCACGCAGTGGGCTTTATCGAGTCACAGACAGATCTACCTGGAAAATGAGTAACATGAATATATATAGGGTATAGTCAGGTGGAGAATGCTGGGTCAGGTGGAGAAAGCTGCATGTGACAGTCTAAAAAGTAGTGTGATAGTTTAAAACCTTGTGTGACTTAAAGGACCTGCAGTGTTCCATTCTTGAGTTCTAGGTGGGATAGCATTGAAGAAGTTTCTTGGCAATAGGTTCAGCTATGTTGTAGAAGCCATTGTTCTGGTTGAAGTTGTTGGATATACAGATAAGTGATGATTCCAGGATTCTTCGGTATTGAGTGTTGTCTTCTCTGGCGATGAGTCTTGCGTTTCTGTAGTTGATTAAATGGTTGTGTAAATTTCGGTGTTGAACACATGCATTTCTTGAGTTGTCAGATCTGCCTGCGTACTGGTGTTCTGAAATGCGTGTTTGGAGGTCTCTGGATGTTTCGCCGATGTATAATTTGCTGCAGCCATTACAAGGGATTGTGTATACCCCTGCCGTGGATTGAAGCTTTTCCTGTCTGTTACTGGTAATGTCCTTGATGGTGGTGGATGTGGAGGTGGATACTCGGAATGAGGTCTTAGAAAAAATGTTGGAAACGTGTTTGGAAATGGAGTTGGTGGGAAGGACTATGTATCTCTTCTCAGCAGTGTCTTCTCTGGGTGTGTTGAAGATGTTTAATGCCCGTCGTCTGCAGTCTCTAATGAAGTGACGAGGATAGTGAAGTTTGGAAAAAACTTGTTCAATGAGGGAGCATTCTTCTTCAAGGAACTCACTGCTGCAGATTCTGAGTGCGCTCAGGAAAAAGCCTATAATTACACCACGTTTAGTTTTGGTGTCGTGGTGATTGGTAGGTTTTCGATAGACTTTAAAACGAAGTTCATGGTCAGCTTTGCAGAGAAGAACATCAAGGAAAGGAAGAGTGTTGTCGACTTCTTCTTCTAGTGTAAACTGGATTGATGGCTCGACCTGGTTGAGTTTGTGTTGGAGAGCTTGAACGTTGAAGCGTCTGGGAGTTATGATGAGAATGTCATCAACATAACGGAGCCAGGTGACAGAAGAGGGAATAATAGTGGAAAATCGCTCGGCTTCCAAATGTTCCATATATAGGTTCGCAAGGATGGCACTAAGTGGCGATCCCATGGGTAGTCCAAAAGTTTGCCTATAATTACGTGGTGTAATTATAGGCTTTTTCCTGCGCACACTCAGAATCTGCAGCAGTGAGTTCCTTGAAGAAGAATGCTCCCTCATTGAACAAGTTTTTTCCAAACTTCACTATCCTCGTCACTTCATTAGAGACTGCAGACGACGGGCATTAAACATCTTCAACACACCCAGAGAGACACTGCTGAGAAGAGATACATAGTCCTTCCACCAACTCCATTTCCAAACACGTTTCCAACATTTTCTAAGACCTCATTCCAGTATCCACCTCCACATCCACCACCATCAAGGACATTACCAGTAACAGACAGGAAAAGCTTCAATCCATGGCAGGGGTATACACAATCCCTTGTAATGGCTGCAGCAAATTATACGTCGGCGAAACATCCAGAGACCTCCAAACACGCATTTCAGAACACCAGAACGCAGGCAGATCTGACGACTCAAAAATGCCTGTGTTCAACACGAAATTTACACAACCATTTAATCAACTACAGAAACGCAAGACTCATCGCCAGAGAAGACAACACGCAATACCGAAGAATCCTGGAATCATCACTTATCTGTATATCCAACAACTTCAACTAGAACAAGGCTTCTACAACATAGCTGAACCTATTGCAAGAAACTACTTCAACGCTATCCCACCTAGAACTCAAGAATGGAATACATAAGAACATAAGAAGAACATAAGAAAGGAGGAACACTGCAGGAGGCCTGTTGGCCCATACTAGGCAGGTCTTTCACAATCCTTCCCACTAACAGAATATTTGTTCAACCCAATTTTCAATGCTACCCAAGAAATAAGCTTTGACAATTCTACCCACTCATGTGCGAGTCCCACTCAAATCCAGGTCCTTAAGTCACACAAGGTTTTAAACTATCACACTACTTTTTAGACTGTCACATGCAGCTTTCTCCACCTGACTATACCCTATATATATTCATGTTACTCATTTTCCAGGTATAGATCTGTCTGTGACTCGATAAAGTCCACTGCGTGGGCGAAACGTTGTCAATAAAGGATCACATTATACTGCTTATGTGTTTATTTTTCCATTGTGTCGGTATTTTATACCATTTATTTCTATTATATTCTGACTGGATAATTTGGAGTTTTGGCTTCTTGGACATGTTTTTTTATATATATTTCAATGTTTTTGTATTGACATATGTCTAAGGTTTAATGTGTTTTGAGGCTATGTTTTATAGCTCTAAAAGTTATGGATTTTGTTTTGTTGTGTGGTGATCTTTGTGAGGAAGATACTGTGTAGGTTTATAATTTTACATTGCAGTGCGTAAAATTAGTAAGGTCCGTTTACAGACCAGTATGCTATGTCTTATGTGGATAATGAATGTAAGGCCAGTTCATCTGGTTATGGCAGAGTTTCTTTGACATCCGAGGGTTTAATGCACTTATGGGTTTTGTGTAAATTTATAATGGTAGGCTTTAATGGACCTGTGTCCATGGAAGAGTATGCGTGTTTAGTGGAAGGGGGCGGGGGAAGATATTACATTGTGTGGTCATTAGACCCTTGCTGAGCCTTCATATGTAGGGTCATGCAATGTACATGTCTAAGCCTTAGAGGACATTGTTTCTTGTAAATATTGTTTTTTTTTAAAGGAGCTACATTTTTAGTGGCGTTTTCCCAAAATCATATGTTGGTGTTAAATCTGTGTTTTTGTTTTGTTATCTGTTTAACAATATGTTCATCATGTAATCAAGTATTTCTTGGTGTGTGTGAGGTTTTACTCAGGAAGATACTAGCAGAATTCCCGAAATAATAAATTATGTAGAACTGGAAGATAACAGACTATGCTCGATTGGGGTAACTAGTGACATGGTCCTCAGACAAATAGAGAAATTAAACCTAACAAATCCCCAGGCCCTGATGAACTGTTTCAAGAGTTTTAAAGGAATGAAAGAGGAACTTAGCAAACCTTGGCAAATCTTTCAACATATCACTACAAACCGGCATAGTGCCAGACAAGTGGGAAAAAGGGGAAATGTACACCTATTTACAAGGCAGGTGACAGGTCCTTAGCTTGAACTATAGACCAATAAGCCTTACCTCCATAGTTGGTAAATTTATGGAATCAATAATTGCCGAGGCAATTCAGCCATCTTGAAAAGCATAAATTGATTAATGAATCTCAACACGGTTTTACAAAGGGGCGTTCATGTCTTACGAATTTACTAACTTTTCACTAAGGTGTTTGAGGAAGTAGATCATGGTAATGAATATGATATTTTGTATATTGACTTCAGTAAGGCTTTCGATAAAGTCCACATCAGAGGCTACTGAGGCTTTAAAGGGACACGGAATAGGAGGAGAAATTTTTCCTGGGTAGAGGCATGGTTGACTAATAGGCGGCAGAGAGTTTGCATAAATGGAGAGAAATCAGAATGGGGCGTGTCTCAAGCGGTGTTCCACAGGGGTCAGTTTTGGGCCCCTGTTGTTTACAATTTACATAAACGACATAGATGAGGGAATAAATAGTAGCATAAGTAAATTTGCTGATGACACCAAAATAGGCCGTCCAATTCATTCAAACGAGGACATTAGAGCACTCCAGGATGATTTGAATAGACTGATGCAGTGGTCGGAGAAGTGGCAGATGCAGTTTAATGTAAACAAATGCAAAGTTCTAAATGTTGGGCAGGACAATAACCATGCCACATATAAGCTGAATAATATAGATCTTATTACTTGTAATTGCGAGAAGGATTTAGGAGTTCTGTTAGTAGTAACTGGTTTAAAACAGTATAATGCCAAAACAGAATCCTCGGCTTCATATCAAGAAGTAAAAAACAGAAGTCCCAGGTTGTTCTTCAACTCTATAATTTTGGGACCCTTTTAATTATGTTCAGCTGGTCACCTTTAAAAAGGGGATTAAATCACTGGAAAACGTACAGGGAGGATGACAAAGTTGACCCCTTTTATCAGAAACTTCCCAGAGGAAGACTACCCAACTGCACCTCTAGAAAGGCGTAGAATTAGGGGGATATGATTGATGAAAAAAGGAAAACGGGGAAAAAAAAAGGGGGGTGTAAAAAGTGTGAAAATACCCAAAACCAAGAAACCCCAAATTTTTGTTAAAAAATTGATTCGGGAAAGGGAAAGGAAACACTGGTTTGGAAAAGAGTTGTGGATGAGGGGAAAAACTCCGATACCAAAAGCTAAAATTTGGAGTTTTAAAATAGGTTAGATAAATACATGAGGGGGTGTGGTGGGTGTATTGTACTAGGTCAGATGGCTCCTTCCAAGGAATGTAACCTGACCACTAATTTTAAGTGGAAGTGACCTGACCAGGTGGTCGGCGGACAATTATATAGGGGGGTTGGGGGGAATTTCCACGGGGGTTGCACGGTCAGATGCAGTGCCCTTCCTTAAAATGAATGTAACCGACCTGGCTGGGTCGGGGCATTGGCTTGCCGGGAGTTTGGACCTCCCCCGCATGGGCCAGACCTGCAGTTTCCCCTTTTTCTTTTTTTATGAGATTGTTTTTTTAAGGCCATGTAATGTTTTTTTTGTATTACTTTTATTTTAAAATAAAAATTTTTCCCCCCAGCATTTCATCTGCTCCTGTCCTGGCCACGCCTGACTGGGAATAAAACCCCCCCGGATTCAGAATAATACAGGAGCAAAAGCATTATTTTTTAAAAAATTTTACGCAAACGTTTGTTTTTAAATCCTTTTTGAAATTTTCCCACACAGGGGGGTTTAAAAGTCACAAACAGATCTACTGGGGAAAAGGGGGTGGTTATGGGGGCGGAGGGGGGGAAAGCTGGGGGGTTGGTCTAAGGGGCCGGGGCGGACTGGGGGTGAGGGGAGGATAAAAAGGGAAATTTTTGGGGGTTTTTGCTTGTTATAGGCCTTTTTTGGAAAATGTTGGATATACAGATAAGTGATGACCGGATTTTTCAAATTGAGGTTTTCTTCTGGGGAAGTCTTGCGTTTCTGTAGTTGATTAAATCGGGGAAATTTTGGGAACAAGGGGTTCCTTAAATCACATGTGCAACATCTGGGTATCTTTTTTTGGGCGGGGCCCCCGTGGCTTTATCAATACAGATTTAGTAATTAAATATGAAATTTTGGGCTTTTTAAAAACCAAAGGCTTATCCAACAAAGGGGGGAAAAGGAGTTTGAGGAACCCCGGGCCTGGATGATGTTTAAAACCACCTTTTTAGCAAAATGCCCCCCCGAGGGGCTTATAAAGGGGGGGCCAAGGGGCCCGTGGAGATCCACCACCTAAGAGGTCTCGTCCAAAGGTTGGCCTATTGAGTATGGATCGTACCACTATGACCCCGCCTCCTGCCGCTTCACCCCCCCACCAGTTTAGGCCACCCTAGGGGATAGTTGTATTTCTACAAGATTATATTTTAAAACGACTCCCTGAGGGATGAACCCCAAACCACCCCTCCCCCCTTTACTTTTATTGACTGATAAACCCCCGGGGGAAACGTTTTAAAAAAGATCCCAAAGTTATATGTGTCTAATTTATAACTTTCTTTCTTAACCTTTAAACCCCAGATTCGGGGCATAACTTCAAGACAGAAAATTTCAAAAATGAAATGCCCCCGCCCCTTGAGTTGGTGGGGAAAGCATGTGGAGATTTGGAGCAAAAGGAAGATGGCGCTTATATAGGAGTCAGGTAGGTAGGACGGGGGAAAGACGAGGGGATAGCACTGGAGGGGGTTTCCCGTGGATGGTTAGTTGAGTAGTTGTAAGCGAACAAATCCATGATTTTGAGGCGACAAGTTGTGAAAATGTTAAACCCAAAGTGAAAGTTAAGACATTGTCTTAACTTTCATCGTCGGATTAATACCAACAACTTTGACACCAAATTAGAATCTTGTTCGAAGACATCTACAATTCACCACAAACAACCCACCCTTTTATAGACCTACTTCCACGAGGGGAACCCCCTACCAGTGACTATGTCCCGTTGCCCGTCCCACCTCCTGACCCAAAAAAGGGGGGCCCTCCAGGCGTGCGTGTCGCGTGGGCAGACGGTAGTGGAGAATGGAGGGAAAGTGTTAAAAGGGAATGGTGTGGGAGTAGAGCAGAGGGGAATAAGTGGTGAGGGGGGTTGGGCAGAGACGGCCTTTTAAGTTTTAAAGGGGTTAGAACTGGGGAAACCCTTTTATTAACAATTTGAGATGTGTAATAAATTTATATAGTTTTTTCCTTTTTTTTTAGCATAACGAATGAAACCCATAAAAAATTAAAACATCCATTGTTTTAAACCAAAATTTAGCCTGAATAATAACAACAAATCAAGAGGCCATGTTTTTACCGATAAATCTCATTAAGAAAAAAAAATGT
>WNWK01007954.1:0-85000 GCA_009830355.1 Cherax destructor
TTTGACTCATCTGAGTCTTCAGCTTCCAGTTGTTTCCCTGTTTCTGTGTTCCCTCTCTGGAACATCCTGTCCCTGTCTACCTTGTCGATTCCCCGCAGTATTTTGTATGTCGTTATCATGTCTCCTCTGACGCTTCTTTCCTCCAGTGTTGTTAGTCCTATTTCCCTCAACCTTTCTTCATAGGACAGACCCCTGAGTTGTGTGTGTGTGTGTGTGTGGGTGTGGGTGTGTGGGTGTGGTGTGGGGGGGGAACATCTAAATTTGCTGAGTCAGGGTAAGGCAGCTGTCTAAATGACATATTATACCATTACTCACCACCCTCACTGCCTGTCAACACAAAAGGGGACCCATGTCTTCTTCTCCAAAACCTCCTTCCTTTCCTTCATTGCTACCTTCCTAGCTTCCTTTTTTCCTTCATTCCTTCCTTTCTTTCTGCCTTCCTTTCTTACATATTTCCTTCCTTCCTTCCTCTCATCTCTTCCTTCCTGCCTTCCTTCCTTTCTTCCTTTATTTCTTCCTTTCTTACTTCTTTTGTTCCTTCCTTCCTCTCATCTCTTCCTTCCTCTCATCTCTTCCTTCCTCTCATCTCTTCCTTCCTCTCATCTCTTCCGTCCTCTCATCTCTTCCTTCCTCTCATCTCTTCCTTCCTCTCATCTCTTCCTTCCTCTCATCTCTTCCTTCCTTTCTCTCTTTCTTTCTTTCTTACTTCCTTCCTTCTTCCTTTCCTCCTTCCTTACTTCTTTCCTTCCTTTCTTCCTCTCATCTCTTCTTTCCTTCATTCCTTCCTCTCATCTCTTCTTTCCTTCATTCCTTCCTCACATCTCTTCCTTCCTTACTTACTTTCTTTCTTTCTTTCTTTCTTCCTTCCTTCCTTCCTTCTGGTATCCTGGGCATTGCTTTCAGTCACAAACTCATCAAAACCATGAAATTTATCTTCAGAGACACTTCCATCTGTGTTAGAACTATCATTGAGGAAGAGAAATGTCCCAGATGCGCCAAGGAGTCAAATAATTCTTACCGCTAGGCATGCTGAACAAGGACTACTGAAATGGTGTTCCCACAATGCACCAGTGGCTGCCCGATTTTTTTTATACTGCGCACACTGACCACAGACCCATTCTCTCACATGTAGGCCTACCAGCTTTCTCCTGCTTGATTTGAGGCCGCTAGAATTTAGGCGTATAAATACGTCCGAAACATTGGCTCGTAAGACGTATATATACGTCCGAAACAGTCAAAGGGTTAAAAATAGGAGAGGAGAGTTATTAAATGGAGAGTTAGAGGTATCGGGAAGATGGAGAGAATATTTTGAGGAGTTGTTAAATGTTGATGAAGACAGGGAAGCTGTGATTTCGTGTGTAGGGCAAGGAGGAATAACATCTTGTAGGAGTGTGGAAGAGCCAGTTGTGGGTGTAGGGGAAGTTCGTGAGGCAGTGGGTAGAATGAAAGGGGGTAAGGCAGCTGGGATTGATGGGATAAAGATAGAAATGTTAAAAGCAGGTGGGGATATAGTTTTGGAGTGGTTGGTGCTATTATTTAATAAATGTATGGAAGAAGGTAAGGTACCTAGGGATTGGCAGAGAGCGTGTATTGTTCCTTTGTATAAAGGCAAAGGGGACAAAAGAGAGTGCAAAAATTATAGGGGAATAAGTCTGTTGAGTGTACCTGGTAAAGTGTATGGTAGAGTTATTATTGAAAGAATTAAGAGTAAGACAGAAAGCAGGATAGCAGATGAACAAGGGGGCTTTAGGAAAGGTAGGGGGTGTGTAGACCAAGTGTTTACAGTGAAACATATAGGTGAACAGTATTTGGATAATGGTAAAGATGTTTTTGTGGCATTTATGGATTTGGAAAAGGCGTATGATAGGGTAGATAGGGGAGCAATGTGGCAGATGTTGCAGGTGTATGGAATAGGAGGAAGGTTACTGAAAGCAGTGAAGAGTTTTTATGAGGATAGTGAGGCTCAGGTTAGAGTGTGTAGGAGGAAGGGGACTATTTCCCAGTAAAAGTGGGCCTTAGACAAGGATGTGTGATGTCACCGTGGTTGTTCAATATATTTATAGATGGGGTTGTAAGAGAAGTGAATGCGAGGGTCTTGGCAAGAGGTGTTGGGCTAAAAGATAAAGAAGCAAATACAAAGTGGGAGTTGTCACAGTTGCTTTTTGCTGATGACACTGTGCTTTGGGAGATTCTGAAGAGAAGTTGCAGAGGTTGGTGGATGAATTTGGTAGGGTGTGTAAAAGAAGAAAATTGAAAGTGAATATAGGAAAGAGTAAGGTGATGAGGATAACAAAAAGAATAGGTGACGAAAGATTGGATATCAGATTGGAGGAGAGAGTATGGAGGAGGTGAATGTATTCAGATATTTGGGAGTGGACATGTCGGCGGATGGGTCTATGAAGGATGAGGTGAATCATAGAATTGATGAGGGAAAAGGGTGAGTGGAGCACTTGAGTCTGTGGAGACAAAGAACCTTGTCCATAGAAGTAAAGAGGGAATGTATGAGAGTATAGTTATACCAACGCTCTTATATGGGAGTGAAGCATGGGTGATGAATGTTGCAACGAGGAGAAGGCTGGAGGCAGTGGAGATGTCATGTCTGAGGTCAATGTGTGGTGTGAATATAATGCAGAGAATTCGGAGTTTGGAAATTAGGAGGAGGTGCGGGATTACCAAAACGATTGTCCAGAGAGCTGAGGAGGGTTGTTGAGGTGGTTTGGACATGTAGAGAGAATGGAACGAGACAGAGTGACTTCGAGATGTATAAATCTGTAGTGGAGGGAAGGCGGGTAGGGTCGGCCTAGGAAAGGTTGGAGGGAGGGGGTAAAGGAAGTTTTGTGTGCGAGGGGCTTGGACTTCCAGCAAGCATGTGTGAGCGTATTTGATAGGAGTGAATGGAGGCATATGGTTTTTAATACTTGACGTGCTGTTGGAGTGTGAGCAAAGTAACATTTATGAAGGGATTCAGGGAAACCGGCAGGCCGGACTTGAGTCCTGGAGATGGGAAGTACAGTGCCGGCACTCTGAAGGAGGGGTGTTAATGTTGCAGTTTTATAACTGTAGTGTAAAGCACCCCTCTGGCAAGACAGTGATGGAGTGAATGATGATGAAAGTTTTTCTTTTTCGGGCCACCCTGCCTTAGTGGGAATCAGCCGATGTGTTAATAAAAAAAAAAAAAAAATATTATTATTATTATTATTATTATTATTATTATTATTATTATTAAGTGTGTCCCTCTAGTCTTAACGCCATAGTAATAATACTAATACGTAATAATCACTCTTGGACTCATTAAATGTCTTATTTTATGTTATTATAGACATTTTCATTAATCTATCTATGATATTGTCTTCAAAATTATATAAGAAACACGTTACATAGCAAATAAACATGCTATGTTTATGTTTACGAGGTGTGAAAGCCAGGCCAGCATCAGAGAAAACATGTAAGAATCTGCGTTTGGCCTAGTCACCCCCCTTAACACATAACGCTTTTGTTTACAATTCTCGGCATGAATTATTCATTACTTCTCCCTTCGTTTATGATGGCATCTAAAGGTAGTTCTTAGAAATGATTAAACTCAGTGAACATGGTATGTTGATGGTAATAATATGGCTCTGGGCTGCATTAAATATCGTATAGCTATGTAGCCCAGGCTACCTACCGGCTACCCACATCTACCCGCTACCTACACCTAACTTCCTACAAATAAATACTACTCACCTCTCGCCCTACATTACGTCTACAAATATTTTAAGGTAAGTAATGAATGTACTGTGTATGTATTTTACTTTTTATTGTGTTTTTTTAATGCCTAGTTCTATTACTTACTTAATATAAGTTAGTGTAAACTTGTTGTCTGGCATTTATATGCATTTATTTGTGGAAAAAATGGCATTCTGCTTTCTGGCAGTAGCCGGGAACCTAACCTGCCATATAAGTGAGGCCCTACTGTATACAGCGGACCCTCGGTTTTCGTTCACTTCCAAACTCGAACAATTATGTAAGTATATTTTAGTAAGTGCTTTTGTAAGTGTATTTTAGGGGGTCTGAAATGACTAATCTAGTTTATGTTTGTCCTTATGGGAACAAATTCGTTCTGTAACGGCACTCAAACAGCATTCTAGAAAGAATTTTCAACGAAAACCGAGGGTTCACTGTATATATATATATATATATATATATATATATATATATATATATATATATATATATATATACAGTGGTACCTCGAGTTACGATATTTTTCGTTCGAGAATGCTGTTCAAGTGCCATTACCAAACCAATTTATCCCCATAGAATAATGTAAAATAGACTAGTCCTTTTACACCCCAAAAATATACCTACAAAAGCATTTAAAAAATAAACTTACATAAAAGGGCGATTTTGGGGACCATCGTAACTCGAGGTACCACTGTATATATATACAGTGGTACCCCGACTTACGATGTTATCATTTTACGTTATTTTCGATAACCGATATTTATAATGTAAGAAATTTGACTGTGACTTACGATGTTTGCTTCGTCCTAACGACATTCGTACCGGACGTGTCCGCTGGCGCCAGCTGAGCGCGCACTCCAGGGAGCGTCAGTGTGCTATTGTTTACAAGTGAGAGCGACCACCCACCCACACCCACGCATTCATACCAGTATACGTATTGTCATTATTCCACTGTTTTTAGTGCTTGCAACTGCTAAATAAGCCACCATGGGCCCCAAGAAAGCTCCTAGTGCCAAGCCTGTGGTAAAGAATGTGCAGGGAGTGAAGCATTTATGCAGGGAGTGTAGCATTTATGCAGGGAGTGTAGCAGGCATGCAGGGAGTGTAGCAGGCATGCAGGGAGTGTAGCAAAGATGCAGAGAGTGTAGCAGGGATGCACGGAGTGTAGCAGGCATGCAGGGAGTGTAGCAGGCATGCAGGGAGTGTAGCAAAGATGCAGGGAGTGTAGCAGGGATGCAGGGAGTGTAGCAGGAATGCAGGGAGTGTAGCAAGGATGCAGGGAGTGTAGCAGGGATGCAGGGAGTGTAGCAAAGATGCAGGGAGTGTAGCAGGGATGCAGGGAGTGTAGCAGGGATGCAGGGAGTGTAGCAAAGATGCAGGGAGTGTAGCAGGGATGCAGGGAGTGTAGCAGGGATGCAGGGAGTGTAGCAAGGATGCAGGGAGTGTAGCAAGGATGCAGGAGTGTAGTAGGCATGCAGGGAGTGTAGCATTCATGCAGGGAGTGTAGCATTCATGCAGGGAGTGTAGCATTCATGCAGGAATGTAGCATTCATGCAGGGAGTGTAGCATTCATGCAGGGAGTGTAGCATTCATGCAGGGAGTGTAGCATTCATGCAGGGAGTGTAGCATTCATGCAGGGAGTGTAGCATTCAAAGAAAAAGGCCAGTAACCCCAGAAAAGAACTTGGTACCTGCAGTGTTAATGGAAGGGGATTCCCCTTCCAAACACTAGCATACTACTCCACCTTCTCCCCTCCTCCCGTCCTCCACACATCAACAACTCTTCAATAAATGTAAGTGACATGTTATTGTACAATATTTACATGTGTATTTAGGTATTCTTTATTAAATTCTGTATTATTTAATGTCAAAAAGTTCTAAAAAATATTTTATTTAACTACTTTTGGAAGTCTTGGACGGATTAAATTTATTTCCATTATTTCTTATGGGAAAATTGATTCGTGTAACGATTGTTTCGCCTTAAAATATGCCCTCTCTGACGGATTAATATCGTAAGTCGGGGTACCACTGTATATATATATATACTGCTCAAGCGCCATTGCCAAACGAATTTACTCCCTTAACCCTTTGATTGTCGGAGGCCCCTCTCTGAAACTGTCATTCTATGTCGGGAAATATTTGGAAAAAAAAAAAAATTATTTTTTCTTATCAAAATGTTAAGATTATTTTTCTGATTGTTTAAATCCCAAAATTTTTTTTTTGTGATCAGTATTTACCGAGATATAGAGGCGTAAAGCTGGCAAAAAATGAGCCACGTATGGCAACACCGGCGAATGCCGCTCACCCGTAAACTTTGGTTTACTTCTTCGTAGGATTTCTTGTTTTTTCACTATTTTATTTTTACATAACTTATGTGGCCTGTGAGACCAAAGTAAGGTGCAATGTATATATATACACTCGTTGTATGCAACACAATAATCGCACAAACATTAGTATCTTTAATATAATAATAATAATAATATCTTTATTTACTACAAGTACATGTACATGGTATACAGGCCTAGCTGACATCAATGACATATTACTATATAGAAAGTCCCTTGTTATGCTGAGCATTTCGGGCAGATTAGGTCAGTGTCCTAGGATGCGACTCACACCAGTCGACTAACACCCAGGTACCCATTTTACTGATAGGGAACATAGACAACAGGTGTAAAGAAACATGCCCAATGTTTCTGCCCTGGCTGGGAATCGAACCCAGGCCCTCGCTGTGTGAAGCGAGAGCTTTAGCCACCAACCAACAATAAAAAAAATTGTTTATTACTATTGTTCTATAATATATACACACTATATAATGACTAGACACTTTCCATGAACTGCAATTAGCACTTCAAAGCTGATTTAGGACAAAATTTGTATTAAAGTCAAAAAGCAAAATTTTAATTTAAAACCAAAACTTAGGAAAAATTTTTAACAGGGAAAATTTACGGAAGATTTTTTCCTTTAAAAAGCCCCCGCGGGAAAACACTGCTACCCCTTAGGGTTTCATAGCCCAAACGCCATTCCAAAGAATTTTTTAACCCGTTTCGGACCCCCGAAACTTCACAGCAAATATTTAAAAAATTTTTTTCTTTCAAAAATTTAAAAAAAAAAAAAAAAAAAAAAAAAAAAAAAAAAAAAAAAAAAAAAAAAAAAAAAAAAAAAAAAAAAAAAAAAAAAAAAAAAAAAAAAAAAAAAAAAAAAAAAAAAAAAAAAAAAAAAAAAAAAAAAAAAAAAAAAAAAAAAAAAAAAAAAAAAAAAAAAAAATTTTTTTTTTTTATTTTCTTTTCTTTTCTTTTCTTTTTTTTTTTTTTTTTTTTTTTTTTTTTTTTTTTTTTTTTTTTTTTTTTTTTTTTTTTTTTTTTTTTTTTTTTTTTTTTTTTTTTTTTTTTTTTTTTTTTTTTTTTTTTTTTTTTCTTTTCCTACTCACCACCCCACAAGTTTCAAAAACAATTTTCGCCACTACACCAGGGAAGCAGTAAGACAATACTCGCACTACACAGGAAGCTGAGTAAGACAACACCGCCACTACACCAGGGAAGCGCAGTAAGACAATACTCGCCACTACACCAGGGAAGCTGCAGTAGCACTACTCGCCACTACACCAGGAAACTGGAGTAAGACAATTACTCGCCACTACATTCAGGGAAGCTGAGTAAGACAATTACTGCCACTACACCAGGAAGCTGCAGTAAGACAATTACTCGCCACTACACCAGGAAACTGGTAAGAAAATACTCGCCACTACACCAGGAAGCAGCAGTAAGACACATGCCACTACACAGGGGAAAGGGAGTAAGACAAACCACTCCACTAAACCAGTGAAGTTAGCATAAGAACACCATCTCCCCCCACTACACCAGGAAGCTGCATAAGACAATTTTCGCCACTACACCAGGGAAGCTGCAGTAAGACAATTTCTGCCACTACACCAGGGAAGGGAGTAAGACAAACCGTACTCACACCAGGAAGGGAGTAAGACAATACTCGCCACTACAAATCAGGAAGCAGCAAGACAATACTGCCACTACAAAACCCGAGCAGTAAGAAATTTCTCGCCACTACACCAGGGGAAACGCAGTAAGACAATTTCCCCGCCACTACACCAGTGAAGCCAAAAAATGGTAAGACAATTTCCGCCACTACACCAGAAGCGCAGTTGGGGGCAAACTGCCACTACACCAGGAAGCTGAGAAAAACAAACTCGCCACTACACCAGGAAGCTGGGAGGCACTTCCCACTACACCAGGGGAAACTGCAGGGGACAAATCCACACACCCCCGGGAAATTTCAGTAAGACAATACTCCACTTTCACCAGGGGAAACCAGTAAAATACTCGCCACTACACCAGGAAGTGCAGTAAGACAATACTCGCCACTACACCAGGATAGGGAAACTTCAGTAATTTCTTTCTGAGTCTCATTATGGCTTCCGCCGAGGGCGAAGTCCTATAAGATGATAGTCTACTGTTAGATTATAAGGTTCACCACTGCATGTATTGTATTGTGAAATCTCCTGGTTTCTCTCATTGCTTTCAGGGCGTAGTAGATTCTGGTCCGTAATTTACGGTGTTGGTTTCGAAGATATGTCTTGTGTTACGTAGTGCTTCCCAGAGATCGGTCCATGACTCCCTTCCCTTTTTTTATATTATTTCCCATCTTCCTACTTTTCCTAATGCTTATATTGTAGTATATGTCTTGGTTAAACTTTTAATAATGTACAATAGCGTTAGCATCTTGCAGTAGAGCATAACTGAATGGTTGCGTGCATGTGACTTAACAGTGAATGTTGCAAAGACTGATGTGCTTTGCACAGAAAAACCTCTGAGCATAACCCTCGCTTATTGTTGACTCAACATTTTTCCAACTAGTATCTTTCCTCAAATGACTTGGAATGGTGGGCAAAGCATATTGACTAGTTAAAAGTTGGGTTAAACTCCTGAACATCGTTCGCAGGGTACATACATGGAGTGTATGTGCAGATCGCTCCTTCTCACTCATCTTGAGGATCGGCTCGACGAATAACATTACGAGTTGTCGTCGTCGTCGTTCATCCCCAGACAAGAATCTAGAATTTATCCACTCCGCTGTGCCCTACTACGGACGGACTGCCCCCACAACAGACGCTTGACCTGTTTCATCAGATAAAGTTTGCTACTGAGATAACGATCTTGATCTAGAGGACATCAAAGCCACACCTGGGATGGGTAATCTCCCTTTTTGTGTTTTTTTTTATATATATATATATATATATATATATATATATATATATATATATATGCTCTTTGCAGTGTGGGCTGACATGTGGAGATCCCGCTATATGTCACTTTTTTTTGCTGGCACTCTCTTCCCCTGCTGCATTAGCAGCATCTGTCACATCCAACTATCTCTTCTCTTATCAAGGCTTCATTGCCCCAAATATTGTTGCTATTAGTTTTGAAGAATTTAGAAAGCAAAACTATGCAGATGTTTTGTTCACAATCTATAAAGTTGGGTCACGAAGTGACTATAGTTCGGCTGTATACCCTGTGCCAAGCATGGAGGTTGAATGCAGCACAAAATATTACAGGTAAACTTTTGCCATATCCAAGTCATTATTATTTGTATATGTGTACATTTCACCTCACGCAGTTATTTACATACTCAACCCTTCCTTGCTTTTCTTTCTCAGTGTATCCTGAGAGAAGACCCTTCGATTCCTGCTGTTTTTTTTAATTTCTATGCTTGTTATTCTACACTGGCTCCCTTCCCATGCGAGTATTCAATAAAACGAGATCGTTGATCGGGCTTCAAACATTGATCATTCCCATCCGAGAAAAACCTTTGGACTATGAGAGAATTGGCTCATTCTGAAGATCGTCTTGTTCATGTTATGATGCGTCTACGTATTGAACATCCCGCCTCGCACCACATTATTTCCGGTTACACCTGGTGAACAGCTCGACCAGCCCTTGCTGTCCCATGTAGGATGAAACAGTTGAACATTTTCTATGCAACTGTTCAAGGTTCTATTCTACCCGTACCAGACTTCAATAGGAATTAGATTATAGAGACATTAGACATCCCACACTTCCAGCCCTCTCTACGGCTCTTCGACACAGACATTCGTGTCCATATTCTACGTGCCCTTCCTCTCTCTACACTATATCTCCATGACGGCCACACTGATCATCAGGGTTACCCTGAGCTGGATGAATGGCAGGTTGGCTAGTATCTCAGCGTTAAGCAAATGTTTGAACACGAGACTTTTGAAAGGGCTCATTCGGCATTAGCCCTTTAAAAGCAACAACAGTTAACAGTTAAGCCCGTTTTCGCAATCAAGGAATACTCCGTCCACTCGTAATTCTCTTTCTGACTGATCTGCATTAATCGATTACTTGTCTCATAAGAGGTTCGTAACGAATAATCTTCCATTTTTTTTATCCATGTACTTTTAAACTACATCTCATACTTATGATCATTTCTAGTAATTTGCATATTACTCGTTAGGGATGCTGGTCTGTAGTTCCTCTTAATTGACGTCTTTCTTAAATATTGATATAACATTTGCTATTTTCCAGTCATCTGGCCCATATCTAAAATGATTAAAGATCAATGCTAGTGGTTGCCATATTGCTTTGGTTCCTTCTCTCAATATTTTTCATAATATTCAGTCTTGTTGTGTACGTGTGTGCGCGCCTGCCTGCCTGCCTATTTCTACTCTTTTGTGATTGCTATATCGAATCTTAACTGTAGATCCCAACCCCTGGTTGGCTGCTAGAAGGTTCACTCTCTTTGCTTCTTTAGATCTATTGTACCTATTCTTAAAACTGTGTATGGATCCCGCCTCTACCACTTCTCTCTCTAAGTCGTTCCACCTCTGACCACTCTGATGCTCACGAAATTTCTTAATAGCCCTGGGACTCTCCTGTGCATTTTAACTTCCCGCTGCACCCTTGTTTATCTGTTTACCACCTCTTGTACAGCCTCTAACTGTTCATTCTGTCAGTTCTACTCAGTATTTTCTACTTTACCTTGTCTCCTTTGGTATTTCTTTCTAATATGTTAATATGAAATTTCTCTCCTTTTTTTCTGTCTTCATTGCTCACACCCTCTAGCTCCAGGACTTCTCTCTCTGAAAACTCCTGCACACCCCCTTTTGTAATTTCTTAACATGCTCGTCCAGATAACATATAACTAATCTTAGATTTGCCGGAGGTGCATTTGTTGCAGAGATTTTAGGATTACGTGTGTGTGTGTGTTAGTTACAGGTTGTCAAAGGCATTTGTCGATTAACACTTGGCCTAGGGTGGGTATTTTTTGTGTATTTCTGTCTGTCTGCCTATCTCTGCATCTGTCTGTCTGTCTCTCTCTCTCTCTCTCTCCCTCCCTCCCCCGTCCCTCCCCCTCCCTCTCTCCCCCTCCCTCTCTCCCTACACTAAATGCAGTAATTTAACACTCTGGAACACCAGTGTCGACCCCAGTTACCACAACTTCTGCGCTTTTGCTCGCTTTATGGCGTTTCCTCTCTCCGAACGTCGACTCAAATACGTTGTAGTCTCTCCTGAGGTACACACAAAGCACACTACAAAGCTTCCCCCCCCCCCCAGCCTCAGAGAGTGCCTGACACCTGCATCAAGCAGGAGTAAATATTCGCTGCCACTTCTCAACACTTTTAAAAAGTCACGTGATAAACAAAATGACAGGACACTACGAGTATGGCTGTAAAAAAAATCATTGGTGTGTGTACACGCACTCAAGTACACTGTACACGCACTCGGGTACACTGTACACGCACTCAGGCACACTGTACACGCACTCAGGTACACTGTACACGCACTCAGGTACACTGTACACGCACTCAGGTACACTGTACACGCACTCAGGACACTGTACACGCACTCAGGTACACTGTACACGCACTCAGACACTGTACACGCACTCAGGTACACTGTACACGCACTCAGGTACACTGTACACGCACTCAGGTACACTGTACACGCACTCAGGCACACTGTACACGCACTCAGGTACACTGTACACGCACTCAGGTACACTGTACACGCACTCAGGTACACTGTACACGCACTCCGGTACACTGTAGCACTCAGGACTCTGCCGCTCAGGTACACTATTGTCACGCACTCAGGTACACTGTACACGACTCAGGTACACTGTACGCACTCAGGCCACTTTGTGCACCACTCAGGCTGTACTACCGCACTCTGGTCACACTGTACACGACTCAGGCACACTGTACACGCACTCTGGTACACTGTACACGCACTCAGGCACACTGTACACGCACTCATGCACACTGTTCACGCACTCAGGCACACTGTACACGCACTCAGGCACACTGTACACGCACTCAGGCACACTGTACACGCACTCAGGCACACTGTACACGCACTCAGGCACACTGTACACGCACTCAGGCACACTGTACACGCACTCAGGCACACGCTCGACATACACACTGCACTCAGGACACTGTACACGCATAGGTACACTGTCCAGCACTCATGGCACTACACACTCGGTAACTGGTACTCAGATTGTAATTCTGTCAGTTCATGTTCTTTTTTCTGTCATTTCAGTCATTCCATCTCTTTCTTTTTCTCATTCTTCTCATCTTTTTCATTCTCATTATATTTTTTCTTCTCATTCTCCTGCGCTCACTTTAGTTTCTCTCTCTCTCTCCCCAGACTAACCTATTAATTAAAATGTGACTAAGACAACCGCAGAGGGCAAATTAAAAATGACTTTGAAATTATTTAAAAAACGCTACAGCAAAAATTAGTTTAAAAAGATAAACCAAAAAGAAAATGGCTGAACAAATATGAACCTCCCCCCTTACAAAATCTGGATAGAAAATGGGAAGTTCTTAAAACAATTTGGAATATTTTTTTAGAAAAAATTAATTTACTCGAAATACGATACACCAGATGATAAAATTTCAAGTATTTTACTGATTATGAAGCACTAAACCCGTGCGAGTCATTAACCGCTGTTAGTAAGATACACTGCTAGTAGTGTTTAAATTTTTCATTAGTGTGAATGTGCAGTTATGTACCTAAAGGGGGGGGGGACAACCAAAGGTGTGCAGATTTTGGAGGCCTTTTTTTAAGGTCAAAAAAATAATTATAACATCAATGGTATATAATAGGGACAAGTTGAACTATTAGATGTAAGTGCAACAACTAATTATCTTCAACCAATTCAGTCTTGTTTTAGTCACCGTGTTGTACTGATAGTTACTGGTGGGCGAAACGTCTTCATAATAAATACGCAGTTGTTGCAACTGTGTCTGATACTTAAATATGAACTAACGTGGCCATCATGAACATTTTGAAGTCACTTGCCTCTCAAGGGAAGGGCGGGTGAACACCCTTGTTATTGAAGAGCTTTGTTATTGGTGTAGGTGTCTTGACGAGGTGTTTATGATTTACGTATTTCCCTTCTACGAGTTGAGTTTCTGTACTCTTCACTCCTCTTTCCTTTCGGCCTAAGTGGTGTGTATATTTTCCCATTTAATATTCGTTCTTTGTAGAAGAAGTAAAGGTTTACTGTCCAGATTTATTCTGTCAGTTCTTCCGAAATCGGCGTCTTGGTGGTGAGTTCACCTTTAGAAAGTCAGGTGGGCCACTAATGAAACAGAGCGTTCCATCACAACACAAGTTCTACTGGAAGTTTGCCCTCCATTAGCTACACCACGATTGAACTGCTGGTGGTGTTTCTAAACGAGTAAGTTTACAATAACTTCCTCAGTTAATGTTAATAGACGCCATGACGTCTGAGGGACACCGGGTTGGATTACAGGGAACAACACGAGTTATACTCTGGGATGTGACATTTCTCTCTAAGTCTCTTGAGTTTCGTATCTATTCTTTCGGCTCCCAAGTGACTGCAACCACACCGGTGGATCGCCGCTCAAATTTATACCGTACCGGATAAAAAAATGTCTCAGGCGATTACCCAGTGTGAGACTGGTTCTGGTGTGCATTCAATTTACCTTTCGGAAAACTCTTCCACTACTTACCCAATATTATTGCCACGGTAGTTTCCATTACGCAACGGGGATTTGGTAATCATTCTTATCAAATAGCTAAACCAGTTAACAAAGCGTACTCGACCAACACTGGCAACACCACCGACTTCCTCACACACCATTTCAGACTATGAAGTATCCCGAATGGATTGCACTTTATCCAATATCTTTATACCCCAGACATGAAATTTCTCACTTTATTCCACGGTACCAACAGACCTTTTAAAGTAAGAACATAAGAAAGGAGGAACACTGCAGTAGGCCTGTTGGCCCATACTAGGCAGGTCCTTCACAATCCATCCCACTAACAGGACACTTGCCCAACCCAACTCACAATGCCACCCAAGCAATACACTCTGAAAATTCAATTTACCCATGTGCAAGACCCACTCAAATCCAACCCCTCTCACTCATGTATTTGTCCAACCTAAATTTGAAACTACCCAAGGTTTTAGCCTCAATAACCCTATTAGGCAGACTGTTCCACTCATCAAGTACTCTATTTCCAAACCAATACTTTCCTATATCCTTTCTAAATCTAAACTTGTCTAATTTGAATCCATTACTGCAGGTTCTCTCTTGGAGAGATATCCTCAAGACATTATTTATATCCCCTTTGTTAATACCCATCTTCCACTTATATACCTCGATCATGTCTTCCCTCATTCTTAGTCTTACGAGTGAATGCAATTTAAGGGACTTCAATATTTCTTCATACGGAAGATTTCTAATGCTATGAATTAACTTTGTCATTCTACGCTGAATGTTTTCTAACGATTTTATATCCATTCTGTAAAATGGAGACCAGAACTGAGCTGCATAATCTAATGACAACACAGATATCGCAGATAGCTGATACTCTTTCTTTTATTCGTGCTGTGGTACTCTGGTCTTCCCTCACACGATAGTACAACATGAATCCTTTACAGAATTTTCTATGGATGTTCGCATCACCAAGGTAGAAACACTTGGCCATCTTGGCGCAAACGATGGCTAAACCCTAGCGACTTTTCATTCTAATGAACCTAACTTTGTATTACTTAAGTGTCATCTGTGTTATCAAGGTGCCCACCTAGAGTAACTGGGTCTGATGACACACACAAATATGCTTTATCATTTGCACCATTCGGCACTAAATTTTCTTTTGCACATCTTCAGAGTTAATTTGAATGTATTTCACCTCCTACATGAAAGACTGCAAGGCCCAAGGGTACACCAGGACTTGAGACTTCCGACAATAGACCTATGTTTCTTACAAAATTTGCAAGATATTTGAATGTATGAATAACAAACTACTTTCAAGATGTTAAATTAGACACATATGCAACACTTGGGTATCTTTATTGAGGAAACGTTTCGCCACACAGTGGCTTCATCAGTCCAATACAAAGTAGAAATTAGTAAGAAGAGGAGGAGTATGAGGTAATCAGTCCATCGGCCTGGAGTCGATGTGTTCAGTCCATCAATCTTTAAGTAAGTACAGCATAAGGCAAATAGAAGTTGCTTATATACTGTAGACAGGTGGAACGAAGCAGGAGGAGGCGGGGTCATAGTGGTATCATCCACTAGTCGAAGTAAGTCCTTGCCCAAAGGTTTGGACAAATGTTGAAGAATCCGTTTGTATCAAGATCCCAATATGTTGCTGTGTCAGACAGGATGTAGATGAATGGTTCAGAGAACCTCAATAAAGATACCCAAGTGTTGCATATGTGTCTAATTTAACAACTTGTCGGTTCTCTGAACCATTCATCTACATACTTTCAAGATACCCAGAAATCCGAAACTCTCTGATTATATGTAAGGATGGTTTTAAATTAAACCTTTTATCGGGCAGGACCAACTATAATGGGTTCTACTGTAAAAGCATGGTTAAAATGGCTTCGTGGAATTGACATGCAGAGCTGAATCTTGATACCTGGTGTCAGACCAATGAGATAGCTTCTACGAGCTATCTTATCTATCTTCTAAGAACTCTCTACGACATAGCCATACTCCCTCACATCCCATTGAGTTAGCAGAATGTAAACACTTCCAGCTGAGCTCGCATCCTAGCCAGTTTTTGTCCACAGACGTTCCAACATTTCATAATTTTTCAGCACTTCAGACTGTTTATCCTGTGTAATTATTTTAATGTATAACCGCTTGTTTGAACAGTATTTTGAGATGCAAATGAAGTGAATGAAATATAAGTAACAACGCCAGATACAAGAGGCAACGGGAACAAACACGGACCCACTACAGTGGGCCCCGCCCCAGGTATGACATTTTATCTCTGACCATCTATCCAAAAGTGATACCTGACTCGTGCTACGCCATATATTATGTCCGTGTTACCTATGCCTGTGATGTAATATTTTATACATTCTAAATGTATATTAATTTAGTTTAATGTTCAATATATATTCTCTTGTTATTTTCTGTTTAAACTATTTTACAGATAGTGTTGCGATGGATCGTGAAATGGACAGCAAAAAGTAAAGGCGATTCTTTAAATGATGAATTTGTTCTTGTCAACTCATGAATAACTAAACAAAGAGGAAGTAGGTTGGGTTAGGTAAGGTTCGTCAGGAAACAGGACAAGTGTTTCCTGGGTCTTCGATGATGACCCCTTCGTTGGAGATTTTGGTCATCTGACCGTTGTTATTCTCGAAATGATTACTGGGCAATTAACAAATATTTCATGTGGCAAACGTATTGTCTCAGAGGTTCAGGTTACTGACACAAGTGATATAAGCTCTTTAGGACAAGCTGAAAGGCCTAATCCTTTGCAATGTTAATGTGCTGTCATGCCTGATGACAATGCTAGGTATGAACACACTGCCGCACTGGCCCATTCATGAAAACAAGCAGACAGTAGGAAAGGAAAAATCATAACACGTTCTACTTGTTCAAGACGATTCTCTGTTTGAACAGTTGCAAGAATTACTTCTCTGATTTCCATGCCAGACCAAATCAAGAATAATAAGTAGCAATAAACCTAAACATTTATGTCAAACGACCATTGTTTTGAAGTATGATGTTTGTAAGAAATAATACGACTAAAATGTGATTTATTTTTTATAAAATATAAAATCAAGATTGGAAAAAGAGTTCCAGTTTAATACTTATTAAATACAAAATACAAAATGTGTGTGTTATATTTAGCTTCGTAAATTTTGGGAAATGTTAGTACCACTGCAGGAAAAGGCCCACTTTCGTAGCACTTTTGGATTTTATGGTCAGTATATGGCTACAGAATTCCATAGAACGTATGGGAGTAATTAGTTCCTATTACAAAAATTATAGAATAACCCTTCATATCAGGCTTTAAATACCTCGCTCCTTTAGAGGAGTGCTTGATGAAAGGGTTTTAAAGGCGTTTTCTGTTCAATTGACACACTTGTTAAGTCTTGATACGTATATTAGCAATGTTTTTATTGTTTTCTCGACCTAGGGAGCTTACGACACTGTTGATATAAAATCTTTAGTCGCAAAGAGCACAGATTGCAGATTTTTTTAAAATTTTATTAGTCCCTTAACCCCTGTGGTTTAGCGCTTCTTTTGATTATAATAATAATAATAATAATAATATTAGTCCCTTCAGGATTAGAAACTAAATACCTTTACACTGTGTTCAAGTTGGTGTACCACAAGGCTGTTCTTCTTACTACCTTGTTCCTAATTGCCATTAAAATAATGGGGTAAGTTGTCCCTTGTGGCATCTGGCTGTCATACGTAGACGGCTTTGCTATCGCTTGTCCTGATGCGCTCTATGATCCTTGTGGGTTTACACTTAGTTATGATTATACTAAAAAAAACACGGTACGGGTGGGCTTAGAACTCGTGGCACGTGAGTCGTAAAACTCCAGGACAGTGCGTAAGGCACTGGGCCAGCTGGCTACAATAAGAGGTATTCAACTAGGTATATTTATATACCACTGTGACCACAAATACAATTTTTTTTACAGATGAATCTCCCGCCAGCGTGGCAGTGATGAACGCTAGTTCATGTCCGCTCAAAGCCGTCATCATGACTCACGAAATCGTAATAACACGATTGTCCATTGGTTTACGCACTGGACTGGGGTTTTAAGACTCACTCGCCATGAGTTCTAACCCCACCCGTACCCTGGTTTGGGTTGTTTTCAATCGTGTTATTACAATTTCGTGAGTCATTATAGTAATATTTGCCCTGATGCAGTCTGCAACTCGGTAGAAACCCCAAGAAGTCTCATAATTTTAACCTTTCTGTATCTAAAACTCCATACTATTTTAAACGAGGCCTTTCATTTCACATTTCAAACTGTTTGTATTATTTTTCTAACCTAAATACGGAAAAAATTATTTCCCCAATGAAGTCGAAGTCATCCAAAGCCTTTTTAAAAGCTGCTAATCTTAGTAAACTAGCCATTATTAAATGTGTCCGTGTCTTTGTTCAATCACCCGTCTTCCTTAGATAGTATGAACCTAGTTAATGCATGCAGACAAGTGGTTTAAAGACTCACGTGGATAAACACTAGGACTATAAACACTATTAGATATGTCATGGGACCTTGATCCTTCTGTGATCTCATAAGTCATAACGGTCCCAGGACTGAAATATTTCTAATAAATGTCCAAATGTTTACTAATGTGTATTTTTAAACCATAAATTAAACAATGGAAACCAAGTTTATTACCTATTTTCCATGCAGGAATGTTCCCTAGCTAAGTGCCATTCATCATGTGTGTGGGTCTTTTGACCTTCCCCACTCAAAAGTTTGTTTACAGAATAAAATATCCTTCCTATGAAGGGCTGCCGAGCTCATCTATTTCCTCTGTTATTTTTCTCCTTCAAGACCATGACCCTCCGTGTACGTATATATATATATATATATATATATATATATATATATATATATATATATATATATATATATATATATATATATTTCTACCTGCCACCTTGGGAAGTCCCACAGATTTGGGTTTGTCCTTTACACCTTCCCTGCCCAAAATCTCAAATTTATCCCATGAACCCATATATCGCCTCTTTCTCGAGACTCGAAAGTTATATTTCCATAAACCATACTACGGGTGGGGTTCGAACCGCGGTCACAGAGTCTCAAAACTCCAGACCGTCGCGTAAGCCAGTGGCTTACGCGACGGTCTGGAGTTTTGAGACTGTGACCGCGGGTTCGAACCCCACCCGTAGTATAGTTTGTTTGCAATCGTGTCGTTACGATTTCGTGAGTTATATTTCCATCATCTGCAGTATTTACTTATCGTTTCCAATCTATAGATGCAGTAGGAAACGAAGCTGCTTTTATGGACAGTGATTCAGTGGTATTTACTAGTCAGTATTTTTTACAGTTGCAGTCATGCGCAACTATGTTAGATTCGCTTTCTTTTCTTTAGGAATCCCAAAGTTTGTTTTAAAGTTATTTTGAGCTTAGTCGCCCTACATTATATCTTATTTCACATTTACCATATTAATTGTGCCTATTTTCAAAACACAGGAAGGGCATGACTATAGGCCTCTTAATAAACTAAAGAAAATGTAAATAATAAATATTATAAATTCTAAGTTTGAATTCAATACGGCAGGTAACAATTAAATTCCAATCTAAAGATATTAGTCTCCTAATATTAGTAAATACTCACTTACAATTACTCTGAAATTTAGCTTTGCCTTTTTGGATACTCTTATAGCTGGAGCAATAATCAGGATTACTTCTGGGAACACACTGACCTTGATGCTGACCTACCATGGCACAGTGACCTTCATCACATCCTGGGAAACTGGCAAATTTAGATCTGGCAAGGTTTAGATCTTGCTAGTTAGATCGGGTAAAATATAAATTTTATGCATAACTTCAGTAAACGTCATTGCATTTGCTTTACAATATTAAAGAAAATTATATACGACTATTGTATTTCTGTGGTTGCTGCATCCTGCATAACTCCTGGCAACTGTAAGTCAATGCACGCGAGAATCTTAGTGCAGACTGAGCACAAATTTTTAATGCAGTTGAATATTTACGTTGAAAATATAAAGCGAATCAAATTAGGCATTCTCGAGTCACATGGGCACTAATAGCCCAATTTCTTCAATATAAATATAGTGAATTAAGGCATCCACATCCCTCAACTAATTCACATCTAATAAACACCAGCTACGAAGCAGAATTAAAAGGATTCTCATATCTCAGAGGGAACATTATCCTAATCTACACCAGTGCATTAACTTTGAAGCCGCCCAGAATTTGCATGATCAAGTTGTTAGTGTTGAAGGTTGAAGACAATTGGATAAGGCACTCTGACATTATCACATAAAAAAATCAGCATTCAGTTTTCGTAGTTCCGGAAAAGAAGGCAGACTGGGAGCAACATCAGAGTTTAAGGTTTAATTATGTATTTAATTAATTTTCACTTAGACTTTGGGTAAATAAACAATTTTCTTCACAATGGTCTTGAGGACACGAGGATGTTAGGTGCACACACATACATTATGTAGATTTAACCTAGGATGATCCAGTAAAGCTAAACACAGTAATTTATTTCTGATCATAAGATACATAATCCAGTAATTTCACAAATCAATTGGATTAGCAAAATTAGCACATTAAAACAGATAAATCTAAAATAAAGGTGAAGCTTCGTTTGACGTATCATTAAAAGTTTGAAAGTGCGACCAGAAGAAACATTCTTCAAAACACAGCGCCAACACAACCTAAAAAACATGGAAAAATAAACATAAGCAGTATAATGTGATCTTTTATTGACAACGTTTCGCCCACGCAGTGGGCTTTATCGAGTCACAAACAGGTTTGTGACTCGATAAAGGCCACTGCGTGGGCGAAACGTTGTCAATAAAGGATCACATTACACTGCTTATGTGTTTATTTTTCCATTGTGTCGGTATTTTAAACCATTTATTTCTAACCTAAAAACCAGCATATTTTTCATGCCTTTTAAGATGACCTTTTTGATGGCAACAGATTTATTACACAGCTTTTGATTATACTTTAGCACTCCTCACCACCGTTATTAACTCTGTTATACTCTCCACCCTCGCTTCTATCAGATCTTTAACAGTAGCATACCCTACCCTGCAGCGCTGTATGACCCTTGTGGGTTTAGTGCTTAATTTGATTATGTATTTTAATCAGGGAAAGCGCTAAACCAGTAAAAGTCATACAGCGTCTGTGAAATGTAATGGTGTAATGGATTCAGAATCGATCCAAGGGAAGGATATATCCAGCTCCTTGTATCAAGAGCCTCCCCCCTCTCCAGGATCAAGGCAAAAAAAATAAATACAAAATACTCAATGATGAAAGCGCTGTATAACCCCTGTGGTTTAGCGCTTCTTTTGATTATAATAATCAATGATGAAAGTGGCAAAATAGCATCTACACACTTCATTAATTCATATTAGGCGCTAAACCCATATGAGTCGATCAGCGCAAGAGGTTGTGGAGGCTCGATCCTCCGTCTCTTGAGCGCGAGGCAGATGCACTTCCTATTTGTACTCGTCAGTTACCAACCTCCTCTCAAGTAGTTCTTTTGATTATAATAATAATAATAATCATCCTCTCAAGTAGGACACACTAGTGTTGAAATTTTGAAGGCGATCAGGTTTTTTTTTTCCTCTGTTACTGAGACAACCTGGCGATGGTCTGTGTAACATGTATATAAGCATACAAATAGTCCTGTGATTCTTGTCCTCACCAGCTTTGAAAATTTGAAGCCGATCGCACAAGGCTTTCTCGAGTTGTCCCCTCAAGGGAGGCTCCTTGACGCTGGTGAAGGGCTCTTGATCTATGGGAATTTCTCGAGTTGTGAAGAAAAAAAAATGGGAGAAAGCAGAGAAAATATGTTGCTGAGAAATGTTTGGAAAATAGTCTATCCTCGTTAAATTCCAAACGCCTTAAAAAAAAAAAAATCTTATTTATATTGTTTAACATTCTCTACAATTCAATTACAAAAAAGCCTTGGATTTTATATTTGAAAAATCATATTTGATAAAACTCGCTTAAAAATTCAGCAAACTCACTCACAGCCTAAAATCATTATAAATAATTAAAGAATATTTCCAATTAAGATTCACCAGTGTTGAGGCTCGAAGCCGAAGGTTCTGTATAATCATAATTTTTAAATGGGTAGACCTTTGAGCCAGTGGAAGGCCTCGGTCAGATGACCAAAAGCTCTTGCTGCGGGTATTCATTTGACTAAGAACAGCGTCAGGAAACACTTGTCCTGTTTCCTGACAAACTTTACCTAACCTAAACCGGTTCGAAGCCGATCACAGCTGTCACTAGTTATCACATGGAACACGCTATATTTAATGAACTGGGAAAACTGAAACTATACCACGATTTCGTGATTCATGATGACGGCTTTGAGGGGACTTGAGCTAGAGTTCACGGTTACGCTATCTCACCTGTAAAAACTCGCATTTGTGGTCACAGTGGTGAAAAGCTAACTTTCCTATGGTGTATAAATATACCTAGTTGGATTAATCTTTTTTGTAGCCAGCTGGCCCAGTGGCTAACGTGTAGGTCTGGAGTTTTACGAATCGCCGCGAGTTCAAGTCACGCCCGTGGTATGGTTTATTTAACGTGATTTAAATGGAATTAAATTCCACTTTTTCCAAATTAGAAGGAGCCTTTTTGAACAATTGAAGCTCCGCCACTGAGGGTTTTGAAACTTATTCGAAGCATTCTGGCCCTAGCGACCTTGCACATGTGGTGAAGTTTTTTTTTTTAACCCGATTCGACGAGGCCTCAAGTTAGGAGCAAAATAGAAACAAAAAGTTATAGGAAAAATTTATGGCAACTTCTCAAAGACCCTCTTGAGATATACATGAAATGGAATTTGTAAATGAGCAAACAAGCCTTACATAACAATTAGTCTCACTCACACACACTCGCTCTCTCACTCACTCACTCTCACACACTCTGCAAACACCCGAGGGGCTTAAAACGTACATTTTATTAAATATAAAAGAAGTTCATCTTATTTATGCTATGTCAAGGTACGGAGGATGGAGGGGGGTAGAGAGACCATGACTCTTACCCGAGACTTGGGTCTCGCCAGAAACAGTGGGCGCCCAGATTGACTCTGTGTATCAAAAAACTCTTGAGAGTTGTGTGCCAGACTAAAAACTTTATAATAATAATAATAATAATATAATAATAACATCTATATTTCTACAAGTACATGTACAAGGTATACAGGTCTAGCTGACATCAATGACATACTACTAAACAGAAATCCCCTTGTTATGCAGAGCATTTCGGGCATCTTTCGTCTGTATGTCAGAAGTATGCATTAAATAAACAGAATCCAGGTACGCAGTCCGTCTCACAAGATGCACTTCTAAAATTAATCATTGGGAAAGTGTCCAATGATTGAAATCTATGAAGCATAAATTGTATAAGAAATCTCGGGTCTCTATTAAATCTGTCATCCTCGAGGAAGGAGAGTAAATACGCTGCTCACCATTTAATAACCAACCGGAAGAAAATATTAAGCAAGATAAACATGAATCGTAAAGTTTCCTTCATGTACTGACATTGATTCTATTATGTCCTGGAGCACTCGGGAGCTTTTAATAGAGGGTGCGTCTCCATGTTTATTTTACCCGTGTCCATATTTGTAAGTAATGTTTATAAAGCATGTGGGTGTGGCTTGGAGGCGGGTCGGGAGCTCAACATCTCAATATATCAGTCTTTTTAAAAGAATAAGCATTAAGGAATGAAACTGGGGTCCCCAGAAATATCCAAAAGTAAATGTATTGACCTTTAATATTTACGGTGATATATTTTTATCACAGGACTTGCGACAATGGGTTCAAGCTGGAATTTGTTTTAGAAAGGATGAAGGAAAGAATTGGTTTGGTAATAAAATTGTGGATGAGAGGAAGAAACTCCCAAGTAACGTCATTGAAGCTTTAACCTTGTGTATCTTCTAACATTGGTTAGACAACTACATAAGTGGGTGTGAGTTAGACCTGCCTAGCTTGGACCAGTAGGCCTGCTGCACTGCTGCTCCATTCTTAAGCTCTTAGAGGCTGGTGACCCAACATATACCATGTTGACTAAACATACCTGGAATTCATTGGTGTGTCATGACGATTCACGATTGAAACAAATTGATCTTAAAATTAATATTCAGATATTTATGCTAAATGTATAATTTCGGTAACACATTTGACCGAAAACCCCGGAGAAGATTTTCTTTGCTGGCTACTCGCTGAGGTGAAAATAAACTTGTGGATGGCAACTTGCATTAACTGAGAAAAAGATGTGTGAACAACGTCGCCAAAATTAAATTCTCAGGGATCTAAAAAAAAAAAAAAAAAACTTCCACAAGATTACAAAGATTATAAAGGATTTTGATGTGTTAATATATTTTTACGGTGGCTATGGCCCTATGGCACTTCATACTTTTTTAAAATATATTCCATACTACGAGGTGTTACACACAATTCATTGAAACTTTATTTCCGTAAGTACATGATACAACCGATACAGATCTAAAAATAATAACATAAGCACAATACCTTTAGTGGAACAATACACAAATAACTCACACATAGGAGGCTTGAAACTTACGACGTTTCTGTCCGACTTGCACCTTTAACTAGTGACACTCCGCGCTGTATAACCCCTGTAGTTTAGCGCTTCTTTTGATTAATAATAATAACAACTAGTGACACTAGTCTGTCTGACTGGTTCCAAGTCGAACTGAAACGTCTCTTGTGTTTGGGTTATTTGTATGTTATCGACACAGACCTTGCTAGCTGACATCAATGGCATAATATCTACTATACAGAAAGCTTTTGGCTATGCTGAGCATTTTGGGTTAATCTTGTTCCCCCCAGGATGCGAATCATAAGTCGGCTAACACCAGGGTACCTACTTATTGCTCGGTGAACAGGGTCTGAATATTAATACTACATAGCTATTTCGGACAAAATTTGAATTATCACGGAAATGGTCTGGATTAAGTAGTACCCGTCGTCTCCGTTCTTAAACTGACGTAATTCAGCGAGTGCTGAGTAGTAGCCCATGGCGAGAGACCTGGTCGTGCTGCTGCCTGAAACTGCTGGCGAACATGACCCAGCCTATTGCAGTAACAACACCTGAACCTTTGAGGAGCCTGGCTTTGAATTCTACCCTAATTTTAATATCGTTGCCTTACCTGACCATACAAATTTAGATTTAGTATTGGCATAGGTAAGTACTGGTTTTCGAACAGAGTTGTAGATGCGTGGAACAATCTTCAGAGTAGGGTGATTGAGACTGGGATCTTGGGTAGCTTTAAAAAGAGATTGGATAAATATATGAGTGGGAGGGGCTGGGTTTGATTGGTGTCGTGGGTATAGGAATAAATTCTTGGGTAGTTTTGGGTAGGGGTGGTTTTGATAAGGACCTGCCTTGTATGGGCCAGTAGGCCTTCTGCAGTGTTCCTCCTTTCTTATGTTCTTAAAAGTCACCTAGTATTAGGTACTTCGGCTGCACGTGCTGGTTAAGTGGCCCAGCTGGGCCACTTAACCAGCTCGTTCATCTTAACCGACAAGAACTTTATCTACAACTTATACTCGATCATAATTCGTATTCCCCTCATGGGAGGTTCCTTGACTCTGGTGAGGGGGCTCTTGATCTAGGGAATTGGCTCTGTGCCTCAGTTCCCTGAATTGAACCTGAATGCCTTCCATCCCCCACCCCCCTACAGGCGCTGTATAATCCTACGGGTTTAGCGCTCTCCCATAATAATAATATTAAGTCGTATTGGCTACAAGATCTTCATATCAGGACTAATTTAGCCAAGCTGTCGAAGTCGCGGCCCATCAGGAGCTCTACATCAACTTAGAAGTGCTTTTTTTTTTTTTTTGCCCATGGACAAATCGGGATGTTTCTCGCCGCTCTTGAGTGAGGTCACGGAATTTTGGTACTTAGTCGGTACCAACGCAGATGGTTGAAGGTCTGCCGACTTAAGTGGAATGACTTAAATCTTTTGACTTTCCTCTCACACCTGAGCAAAACACTACAGCCCAGTATTGTTTTAGGTCTGGTTCACTAAGACATCGAAACATCGATCCAGGTGAGCCTAGCATTTTGCGATGAGAGCGGCACCATTGAATCCGAGCTACTGCTGCTCATCCACAATAATAATACAGCTCTCTCTAGTGTCATTCTGCCCACAATTTTTATGCATTTCTCGTTCTCGCCTCTCTCCTTCGCCACTGTTCAGCACCAAATTCCCGTTGGCCAGCTAGCAGTCCACGTCGCTCTGAACATGTGTGTCTGCACAGTCAATAGGTAACTGACTAGCGAATTATGCTAAGGTAGGAGCTTGAACCCAGAGAAAATGAGTTCTAAAGCTGTTTCAGAACTCGCTCGCCATGGGTTCAAGTCCCACCCGTTCAGTGATTTTTTTTTTCACGTAGCTTATATGGCCTCAAAAGTGCTTATCAGCAATTTTTTGGCGCATGCTGCACACATCCTCGACTAGCACCGTTGTTTTGAAACGTAGGCTCATGGTACTGAAATGTTCTACGTATCCTTTTAAGGTCTCTAACAGACCTAAATAAATTTAACAGTTGTGCTTATAGGTTTGATTTCATATGGATGGAACGTATATAGTCATCTATTTTCCACTCCTAGATGGAACGAAAGACGTTAGAACTTTCAGTCAGTTGCGTGAATTCCGTAGCCCAACCATTTCCTCTTCTATATAAATTCGGAAAGTTCTCTCTAAATCAGTTTTTAATCACTTTCATCTTGCAACTGAAATTTTGACAACTTTTGTGTTCAATGCGTGAGTCTTGTCCCTCAGACTCGAGGTTGAGGGACTGATTACCTCAAACTCTTGTTCTTCACCATTCTCCTTTGTATGGACTGATGAAGCCACTGTGTGGCGAAACGTTTCCTCAATAAAGATACCCAAGTGTTGAATATGTGTCTAATTTATCAATGACAACATTACAAGTTTCAACAGATTCTTTTGCTCTAGTAGCCTACACTTTTTAACTTTGCATTTTAATTAAGTTACGACGAGGCTCTCATGTTAAGTGGGAGTATTTTGAAAAGGCGTGAAAGAGTAAGACAGGGGCGTTGACCCCTGGAACTCTCTCCAGGTATACTCCAGGTATAGCCGGCTTTATAAACAAATTAAATTCTAAAAAGTTGAGTTTCAGAGTATAAACACGGTAAGTTATAACTGAATTCTAATCTAAAGTTCTTCGTCTCTTAATTTTAAATCTTAAAGTTTCCTAGCATTATATCTTAACTTTAAATTAGACTGGAATGATGCTGGCAGGATTTAAGGTTCGTATAATTGGCTCTATAACTTGTAAATAAAATGAAATAAATCTCTTCTGAGAGAACACTGACATCCGTCCTGTGTACGGACCACTTGTATGTTACGGAAATGTAGATAAATAATTCGGAGGACGCACAAGTTGATAAATTAGATATGTGCAACACGTTTCTACACGAAACGTTTCTACACGAAACGTTTCTACAGTAAAGACCCTCAAGTGTTGCGCATGTCTAATTTATCATGTTAGGGAAAGCTGGCAAGCAGATCCACTAAACGTTAAAGAGGTTTTGATAAGATCTATCATATATAGTATAAAAGTCACAACACTGTGGCACCCACATAGAGGAAAATCTTAACTGTCATCTGTATTGAGCCAGTCAATCTCGCTGTCAGTGTGTGACCAGGTGAAAGTTCATGAACCATTGTTTTCTCTTATTCCAAATGAATGGGGGTTTAGATTCCACATGTCAAAGCCAATCATAGCATGAGCCAGTTCAAGAAGAGAGCCAAAAGGTACCTAATGAATGTAGCGACAGAAAGGGAGGAGAATGATTTTTTTTTTTAGCTAACATACATGTAAATAACTCTTTTTACCTTATTCCTAGTATATATCCTTTATAGTATAATAACATATATCTCCTACAGTGTATAATATTAAGGTATTAAATGGACCCCAATGAAAATAAGTCACTGACTTTTTTGGGTATTCCTAGGTTTTCTACACATATGCTGCTATGTATGATAATCTATGTAACTGTATTTGTGTATACATGAATAAACTTACTTACTTATCTCTGTTTCTTGTCGTCCACAGAATCGGGAATACTTAATACTATGGAAATGTTACCCATAGTTTTCTGAGTACTGAACTTGCCCGACTTATTTCCTGTGGGAAAACTGCAGTTTGTTTTTTGAAACAGTTTGAGATGAGATCGCCAGCTATATGACAGTAATGGCACTACGTCGACTCTGAAGTCTTTTATCTTTGTTTCACTCACAGCTTCCGTCTTCATACCTCCCTTTCTCTTTTTTTTTCTCTCTCTTTTTCAAAAGATTCGATACGCCTCCAAAATGGCTGTCAGTTCTTTTTGCCTCCAGAACTAGAGTCAACGTGTGATCCTCCAGGAAGACCCTCACCTCCTGAGAAACCTTCTCTAGAAAGTTGTCCATCAGAAGTAATTGCACCAAGTCACCGACGTTAGACTCCAGACAACTTGTACCATTTAGCAAGTCTTTGACTGGGACCTAATAAAATCCCCTTAAGATTGTTCAGGTTGACTCCTGCTCAACTTAGTCTCATCTTTATTTAGGAGGAATGCATTTATATCCACTAAACATTGTCTACACAGTGCTGTAATTAGGGAAGTCTTCATCACCCACGCAAGAAGTGAATTCAGGTTCTGTACCATCTACCGCCGTGTGAAGAAGAGCTGCCCAAGGCTCGACTAGCCACAGCTAAGCCTAATTTTCAAATGCTTCACAAAATGCTATTGACTCCGGCTCTTACTCAGAGCCTGAGTCAAAAACATTGATTTTTGCGCTTTAAAATATTCATCTCAGGTACTACGATATTGTCTTGTCTTCTCTCTATAATATTCTTCCTTACTAAACGCACACAGTTTCCTCGTCTGCTCAAGTGTAAATTTCTGTATAACCCTTGTGGTTTAGCGCTTCTTTTGATTATAATAATAATAATCAAGTGTAAATTTCGCCAATTCGAGCGCCAACGAAGCAGATTGATCCTGTGACCAACCTGGGCAACTGCCAGTTGCTTCTGTGAATGTTAGATTATTAAGTAAACGTTCAGGAGTATAATCAGCATCACTACGAGCGAGGAAACACTGGGGATCATTATAACAAGAAACCCCTGTGGTTTAGCGCTTCTATTTGATTATAATAATAATAATAATTATAACAAGATCACCCGGAACAGCAGACACCAGCAGAAGATATATTGGATGAATCAGACGTTAGCTTGTTGCGAATTAGTTTACGAAGCTGCGCAGCAGTCATTAATGATATTCAATGCCAACAGAACGAGCAAAACGCCAACAATACTGTACAGATACCCTGGGCAAAAATTGCGAAGTATATGCCGTCACTAAATGCCTAACACGCTCAGGTAACATTAACTAGCCAGCACTAAGCATAACAAGCGTGACCTGGTAATATTCTCAGTGCACGGAAGCTGTAACACTGTATGAACAATGTAAGGAAAACAACAGAGGGCTGTGTAAATGAACAAATTGCTTCAGATCAAAAAAACCCATATTACAAACACATGTACGCTAAGTAAGACCTGTAGTATTTGTCCGTACTACAGGTCATAGTCTACATGTCTCCAGACCAGGAACAAACTTCCAAAAGATAAAGGTAGACAAACACAAAAGGTATAGTGTGAGAGGTCAGGTTAGGCAAGGTAATGTTTGTCAGGAAACATGACAAGTGTTTCCCGACGTTGGAGCTTTTGGTTATCCGACCGAGCCTTGCTGGGTTACCGGTCCACCCCTTAACAAATTATGTTAAGTGTGAGTTTCCGTATATTCCACCCACTATTATTTACAAAATATACAGAGCAGCAAAGTGTTATTGAGAGAGAGAGAGAAAGTCGGTTCACTCACTGAGATTACTCTTTGACCTCGTACGAATACACCACTGTGTGTTTACTCAGCCAACCTCAGTGAGGGGTGCCCCTAACAAGGTGTGCGGAAACATAGCATCAAATTGGCTGGGGACCAAATTCTGTCAGTAGGTTGATATATAAACCTGACAGCAAATCAGAGTGACTGGGTTTCTCCAGTCTGTTACTCCAACCTAACTGTCGGTTTAGCTGGTACAGAGGGAATTGTAGCGTACTAGGTATGTATCCCCCTATATGCACGCACACGCATGCACACGCATACACGCACGCAGAAAGAAGAGAACAAAGAAAGGCTATCAGTCGATCTGCAATCTTTGCAGGATTGGTTGGAGTTCAGTTCCTGCAAATGCAAAGTTATGAAAACGGGGGAATTCCTGGAGTTTACCTGGAGAGGGTTTCGGGGGTCAACGCCCCCGCGGCTCGGTGTGAGACCAGACCTCGTGGTGGATCAGGGTATGATCAACCAGGCTGTTACTGCTGGCCGCACGCAAACTTACGTATGAACCACAGCCAGGCTGGTCAGGTACTGACTTTAGGTGCCTGTCCAGCGTCTTCTTAAAGACATCTAGGGGTCTATTGGTAATCCCCATATGTATGCTGGGAGGCAGTTGAACAGTCTTGGGCCCCTGACACTTACTGTGTTGTCTCTTAGTGTACTCGTGGCGCTCCTACTTTTCATTTGAGGAATGTTGCATCTCCTGAAGAGTCTTTTGCTTTTATTGGGAGTGATTTTCGTGTGCAAGTTTGGTACTAATCCCTCTAGGATTTTCCACGTGTATATTATCAATCATGTATCTCCATGGCCTACGTTCCAGGGAATACAAACCAAGGGACTTCAACCGTTCCCAGTAATTTAGGTGTCTTGTACTTATGTGTGCCGTGAAAGTTCTTTGTACACTCTCCAGGTCAACAATTTCGCCTGCCTTGAAGGGAACAGTTAGTGTACAGCAGTATTCCAGCCTAAAAAGAACAAGCGATTTTAAGAGAATTATCACGGGTATAGCGTCCCTAGTTTTTAAGGTTCTCATTATCCATCCAATCATTTTCCTAGCAGATGCAGTAGATACATTGCTGTGGTCTTTGAAGGCGAGATCCTCTGACATTATCACTCCCAGGTCATTCACATTACTTTTCGCTCTATTGTATGGTTAGAATTTGTTATATACCCTGATACAGTTTTAATTTCCTCAAGTTTTCCATATATGAGTAGGTGAAATTTCTCTTCATTGAACTTCATATTGTTTTGAGTGGCCCATTTGAAGATTTGGTTGATGTCCGCTTGGAGTCTTGCGGTGTCTTCGATGGAGGTCACTGTCATGGCAATCCGGGTGTCATCCGCAAAGGAAGACACGGAGCTATGGCTTACATCTCTGTCTATGTCGGATATGAGGAGGAGGAATAGGATGGGAGCGAGTACTGTGCCTTGTGGAACAGAGGTTTTCACTGTAGCTGCCTCGGACTTTACTCTGTTTACTATCACTCTTTGTGTTCTATTTGTCAGGAAGTTATAGGTCCATCTACCAACTTTTCCTGTTATTACTTTATCACGCATTATGTGCGCTATTACTCCATGGTCACACTTGTCGAAGAATTTTGCATTTTGCTTACCCTCTATAGCATCCAGGACCTTGTCATAGGGGTCCAGTAGCTGGGACAAGCAGGAGCGACTTGCTCTAAACCCATGTTGCCCTGCGTTGTGTAACTGATGGGTATGTAGGTGGTTGGCGATCTTGATTCTTAGAACCCTTTCAAAGATTTTTATGATAAGGGATGTTAGTGCTATCTGTCTGTAGTTCTTTGCAATTGCTTTACTATCACCTTTGTAGAGTGGGGTTATGTCTGTTGTTTTTAGTGAGTGTGGGATGACCCCTGTGTCTATGCTCATTCTCCATAGAATGCTGAAGGCATTCCATGCGTCTGGGCCTGGGGAAGAGTGCATAACAATGTCATTTATTGCCTTTTCAAAGTCTTGTGGTGTTAGAATAATATCAGAGATTTTTGAGATGACCAGATTTTAGGTATCGTTCATAAAGAATTCATTGTCGACCCTTAGTCTGGGTAACGGCTCACTGAACACTGAGTCGTATTGGGACTTTAGTATCTCCCTCATTTCTTGACTGTCATCTGTGTTATGTTTTTTACTTAGATTTAGCATAAGAGAAGAAGTATTTTGGGAAGGGAAAAGATCAGAAATGGAGTACAGTGCGAGTGGTCGAAAGCTGCAAACCTAATTCGAGGAGAACTTGGGGTCAAGAGTATATCCGGCAAGTCGACCGACGTACATTCAAACCAAATAAAGATTGGATTATTTCAACATTTGACAAATCTAAGATTAGCATTTAAGAAACATCAATAAAGAACCATTCATACTATATACTGCATATGTCAGGTCCATCATGCAGTGTAGAGCACCACGATTTAAACCATCTCTGATTAAGCATGTCAAGAAAATGTAAAGAAAACAAAGGTTTGCAACGAGGCTACCATTGCCAAGGGTTATGAGGAGAGACCAAAGCAACTCCATTTAATGACAGTGAATTAGAGTAGTGGAAATATGACAAAAACTTATGACACTCATAGGAATCAAGAGGTGGCAGGGACAGTCTGTTCAACAAACGGAAAACAGGTTCATGACTGTTCATTTCGAAGTCGAAAACCAATTAGAGGTATTAGGGACGTCAGGAATTATTTATGTCAACCTGTAATAGTCGTGGAATGACCTGAACAACGAGGAGATTGAATCTGGATCCATACACAGCTTGATGAATAGATAGAATAGAAATTACGAAGCCAGGAGAGAATAAACCCATTAGCAGCCAATGTATGCTACAGGACAGGGAGCTGAGACTCAACCTCTGCAACCACAAATAGGAAAGTACGTACACACTCTGTGAGGGAAAAGTGGTTGTAAATAAGGTAACGGTTGTTCAGTCAGCCGGGAGCATTATTAACGAGTTACAGCCAGCAATTCCATCTAGCGGGCTGGAGCTAAACTCTTGTTCCCGGTTGTCTGAGGGTTTTTACTTTCTACTCCTGGTAGTATGACTCTTACCTGGTGTCGGTTGGAGAGTGGAAAGTCACTTCTCCTTCACTCTTCTCCGAATCAGGTAAGGCAAGCCACCAGGAGTATTTCTTGTTTGATTATTATGTTTTCTTTGGTTACCAGTAGTGACTTGGTCATCTTGAAACACCTTTTTCTATCTTAAATGTTTTAAGACTTATGGTAACCAGAATATTTTCTTTATTATCAGCTCTGCCGCTGGACTGGTTCTCCAGGACAGACGCATGACTTACGAGCAAGATTTTCCCTGGACTTAACGGGAATTCCACAACAACTCCTCTCTAGTTTCTAACTTGTGTGCGTTAGAGGGTGTTGCTGAAGATCTCATCTTCCTTTGGATACCTACTGTGTGGTATTTCAACCTAGTGGTCCCAGGAGATTCACCATCTACTCCGGAGACATACCACCTACATAGAGACAACCATCATCTATTCTCCCCCTCTCCGGTTATTACCTCCTGTCTCACCAACAGACCTGAACCACAACGGATATATTTCTTTTTTATTTCTATTTAATTTTATATTAAAATCCAGAAAAAACCATCTTATTATAAATATCCTTCGGTTTACTATTATTTATTAATTTTTCCATCAATATTTTGTTCAGGGGAAGGCGTTTCCCTGACACACTCACTATGCGGTAGAGGTAGGATCTGTACATAGATTAAAGAATAGGCATGATAGAGCCCACGTAGGAGAAAGCGAACTTCGTAACTGTCGGTGAACACGCAATAAAAGAACCTGAGATTCGACACCTTCAAACACAAATAGGTAAAAACTCTTAATATTATTTATTGTCTGAGCTTCACGTGACACTGTGATACAATGAATACAATTGTGTTTTCATATATCGGTGTTCGGTACAACCTGACACAAATTGTCTTAATATTTAACGAGATTCTGGATATGAATCATTAATTTCCACCGTCTTGTTATGGCAAAGAAAAAAAAGGAAAGTTGCATTTGCGAGTGGATTCCGTTGTCGATCCGGCGAATGTACAGTAATATGTGTCCTGATTGTCGTAAACGGCCTTGCACGGCCAGAAAAGAAATTTCTGATTGTGTTCCGTGATTCAATTGACGTGTGTGGATATTATATGAGGCATGTTTCTTGGCACCTGCTGACCCTTCCCCCCGCCTCATGCCTGCTCACCCACCAGTAGGTGGATATCCAAGTGTTATTAAACTGTTGTGGGTCACATCTTGTAAAAGAGGAACATAACACCTTAATAGAAATATGTCACGGTAGTTAGTTAACCCTCTGGTTTAGCTCTTTATTATGAATGGTCGATTCGGGGGATATCGATGTGGTATAACTATAAAAAAAAAAACAATGCCAGTGAATGCTTTAATTTCAAGAAGACGGATTTCTCAAATAGTCTCCAATTCCTTAAATAGTCTGAATGCCTTTTAATTCCCCCGCCGCTGTATGATCCTTACGGTCTTAGCGCTCTTTATGAATGCAATAATGTCCACATTACTTATATTTTTACTTATTAATTCTTCACTACAACATCTACAACAGATCAAAAAATGTTGTATATATGCTGGTACAGTACACTAATAGGAATGCCATGGAAGGGATTATCTATAATCTGGAGTCATAAAACTATTGAAGAAACTGTTAGTTTTAGACAAAATTCCATCACCATTCACATGAACTTACCAACTTGGTCAACTTGGCCAAGATTGATTACCCAAGCAAGCCAAACTTGTATTCCTTTGTGTTAAACTGCGGCATTTGTCTTCACATCAAGAAATATATTTCGCTGGGAAACAATGTGAACTAAAGTCAGTTAAACTTTACAAGTTCGATTACCGGTACGAGACTCGAGTATACCCTACATCAAGTAGAGATTGATGTAGGGTATACTCACCATAGCTCGCTTGGAGCCTTCTAAGCCAGCACTGCCTAAGCGTTATACCCTGGTAATTGAGAAGCTCATTAAGGGGAGAGACATCAGAATCAGCACCATTGACGAGGTAGACGGGGTTATAATTAATTTCAAAATTTCCCACATTCAGGATAAATAAGAACCCCAAGTTTCTCGTTGGCACACACAGTATCCTCTGATAGAACAATTTAGAATGCTTTTCAATCTTACAAGTATTTTTCATAAAGACCAACCATCAAGTATGATTTAGTAAAGGTACAAAATACCAACACTATGGAAAAATATACTCATGCAGCGTAATGAGATCCTTTATTGACAACGTGGTTTTTTTTAAGTCAAGCTCACTCGGCATAACGTTACCAATAAAGCATCTCATTGCATTATGTTTTCCCTGTAAGGTTTAACACTCACAAGTCTAATATTCCCATAAGACTTGTAACAACTGGTATTGGCTGCACTCCACACAGGTTGACAGGCACCCTCGTTAAACACAGGTCGAAATTACCTGACGCGATTAGTATTACGAGCACAGGTGGTAGATTAAAGTCCTGTAGCCCGTTGTCGTAAAACTAAGTCAGCAAAACAAGGCAATGAACAGGGCAGAGCAAAGGCAAGACAAACACAGAAGTAGATTTCTTTACCCATGTATTACTCCACCATTTATATACAATGTTCGTATGGAGGAGCCACTCAAGTATGAGTGGACACGACCGGTGTTTGCAGAAGCCTGCCACCCAGCCAGGTGGGCAGGTGTAACGTTACCTTGGCTGGAGTAGCCGGCTACTAAGTGTTTGCCGGGTTGAATTGGACAATAAGGGAAACAGTGGGGCCCTAGAACTACTACACTCCGAATATCCAGTTCACTGCTCGAGAAGGCATACCAAATGGTTGTGTGATGAACATCGAATAAAATGCAACATAATCGGCGCACGCCACAATTAGCAAAGCACACTTACGTCATACAGGAGATCTTAACAGGATTAAAGCATCACCACGATGAAAAAGAGTAATCAACCTTTGTCAAATCCCTGTTACCAAGGTGCATACTGACCAAATTATAGATCAGTTATAAAGAAGGATAAGACCAGACATTGAACTTTCCAAACTTCTGTAGACCTCACTAAAGTTCCTATTAATTACGGATGTTTTTCCTTAACGACACTTTCTACGGACAGAAATACGGCATGACCTTCGGATCATCAAATAGTCGAGGGTTGAATGGGGTCCATTACGAGGTGTTGCTGCACCTTTTTACTCCCTCACGTTTGTATTACATGCATTCAGTTTTATTTGAACAAGATGGTGCTTTTCCACAGTTAATAAGAATAGAGGAACACTGCAGCAGGCCTATTGGCCCATACAAAGTAAGTCCTTATCAAAACCACCCATATATTTGTCCATGTATTTGGTTCCGGCTATATCAAAGTGGCCAAAGCCCGATGTCAGAGTTGTATCCGAAAAGTATTGGAGAGGGTGTTGAATTTTCATGTCTGGTATTTAGGGACTAAAGGCTTCATCTCCTGAAAATAATCTGGCTTCCGCAAGTTAGCCTACGACTGGCTCCTTTGTTTGACTGAATGGTGACATCCAGGAGGCCTTTCGCAGATTCTTTCATGCTTTGGCAGTCGTCTTCCACCTGGAGAAAGCCTATAACGCAACATGCAAGTTCGGCGTTCTTCGTCGACTCTAGACTCTGGGGCTGCAGGTTCGTCTCTTCCATTTTCCTCCAACAGCTTGTCTAATAGATCGTTAAATGTGATGGTTGGTTCGTGCTACTCGGTGAGGTTTTACCTGGAAAAGAGGGTCTTGCAGAGCAAAAGTTTGAGCATCACATGTTTATGATAGTCATAGATAATGTAGTCAGTATTATCCCTGATGGAGTCGAAGACTCCATGTATGTGGATGATCTTACTCCTAGGGTGGCCAGTCACCAACTGTAGGCGGCAGTAGAATTTACTGAGTGTTATAACTTCTGGACTACGTAAAGTGAACAAACACTCTTCCACTCGGAAGATAGTGCCTATTCACTTTACTTAATCCAGGATTAAACAACCTGCTCCCTGTATGCTGCTACTTGGTGTGGTAGATTTACTTTTAATGTTGAGTTTGGCGAGCTTTATCTGGATCTCCGCCGTGGGGAACTAGACCTCTGCTACCTGTTTTGGTTCAATATACACCTGGTAGATTGATAAGATGTAGGCCGTTCTACCGAACTGGCCTCGATGTGTGTGGGGGTAAGAGGAGTGAGCTTCTCTCCCTGTCCTCTTTGGACAGTGCCTGAGGTTCGTCTTTGTAGAGCCTAAATACCGAGCTCTTGTGATGACTTGGGCTGTCTTCTTGGAGTTTGTGTTCATATGTCAAGAATAATTATCTCTTTGCTGACGAGTCAGAGTGAGGAAGGTGATGGCTTTGCTCTTATCTCCGATGAGGATTCATATTGTGCTCGTTTTCCAGACGAGTCCTCTTTGTTCGTGTGGAACTCCACGCAATCCTCGCTCTTCTCGTCCTGATGACTGCTTTAATTGAATCTGGGTTCACTGAATGTTCAGATTACCAGTGTGATCTATTTCCCCTGGCCTAGTATGCCTCTGTCCATTTTTTTTTTTTGGTCCAAAAGATCCAGAATTAATCGGTTTTTCTCCATTCCTGCAGAACCTGGAGAGTTTTATGGAATTAATACAAGGGAGGCATTTAACTGATGCTGGCTATTTTAACTTTGTAAGAGAATATATACTTATATTGTGTATTTTATTTGTTATTTTTTTTTATAGTTTGCCTACACTGACAGCTTCAGAAACCCACCTTAACAGAGACCATGAATACAGTTCAAACTATCGAAGAACACAGCACCACTCCGTTCTCTGACGTCCACCTAATTAAACTAGACCATGTAATCATATTGAAAGTCTACCGCTTACCTATTAACAAGAACGATCTAATACTCTTCTTCCATTACGATTAGAAAACCATACAAGGAAGTATGATTGGATTCTGAGAGCTTGCATAATCTGCAGTCCTGTGTACGTGTAAGACAGGTGCAACATCTTTAATAACATCTTCGCCAAACTACAGTGTCTTCTGCATTTCATTCTGGATTACAGACAAAGCCCAGAAAATTATTTTGTTTTCAAAGAGGAAAATAATTTCGACCGACGGCTTATTTTTCCTCACTGCATATATCATAACACCTATATTAAAGACGAGATGAAAGAATATTGCAGTCGTTACCACCAAAAACTATAAGAGATTTTAGCAGAACAGGACACAACAGCCGTGACAACATTATTGTGGAGGTTGATGTATGGTTGAATGGAACCCGCATTCTCATCTTTCTGCAGAAACTTTCTTAGTATTAAAAGTCGGAGGAAACTTGCCGGCCAGAGATCGGATGACAGATAAGCAACACTGACCAGTATTCCTCTCTGCTCTGTCGATTCCTCAAACCCCGATGATTTCACTCGACACACGTCTTCCCTCACTCATGATTATAAATATGTATCTTCTGTTTGACTTGATAAATATCTTAACTTACAACGTCCCAATTTTAATATATTTCTGCAAAGTGGCCTCAGTATTAGATTAATTCGGATAAGTGTCTAAAATAATTATATTTATTGCGCTGCCGTTCCCATAGATGAGGGAATAAATAGTAACATAAGTGAATTTGCTGATGACACCAAAATAGGCCGTCCAATTCATTCAAATGAGGACATTAGAGCACTCCAGGATGATTTGAATAGACTGATGCAGTGGTCGGAGAAGTGGCAGATGCAGTTTAATGTAAACAAATGCAAAGTTCTAAATGTTGGGCAGGACAATAACCATGCCACATATAAGCTGAATAATGTAGATCTTATTACTTGTGATTGCGAGAAGGATTTAGGAGTTCTGGTTAGTAGTAATCTGAAGCCAAGACAACAGTGCATAAGTGTTAATTTAGTCATTCTACGCTGAATGTTCGCAATAAAGCTAACAGAATCCTTGGCTTCATATCAAGAAGTATAAATAATAGAAGTCCTCAGGTTGTTCTACAACTCTATATATCTTTGGTTAGGCCTCATTTAGATTATGCTGCACAGTTCTGGTCACCGTATTACATAATGGATACAAATGCACTGGAAAACGTACAAAGGAGGATGACAAAGTTGATCCCATGTATCAGAAATCTTCCCTATGAGGATAGACTGAGGGCCCTGAATCTGCACACTCTAGAAAGGCGTAGAATTAGGGGGGATATGATTGAGGTGTATAAATGGAAAACAGGAATAAATAAAGGGGATGTAAATAGCGTGCTGAAAATATCCAACCAAGACAGGACTCGCAGCAATGGTTTCAAGTTGGAAAAGTTCAGATTCAGGAAGGATATAGGAAAGCACTGGTTTGGTAATAGAGTTGTGGATGAGTGGAACTCCTGAGTACCGTCATAGGGGCTGGGACGTTGTGTCGTTTTAAAAATAGGTTAGATAAATACATGAGTGGGTGTGGATGGGTGTGAGTTTGGACCTGACTAGCTTGTACTACCAGGTAAGTAGCTGTACTAATTCCTTAAGTGGAAGTGACCTGACCAGGTGGTTGGCTGACCAGGTGGTCAACTAGACAATTATATGAGTGGGTGCGGTTGGGTGTGAGTTGGTCCTGACTAGCTTGTGCTAGGTCAAATGCAGGGTTCCTTCCTTAAGTGAATGTAACCTGACCTGGCTGGGTCGGGGCATTGGCTTAAGCCGTTGGAGATTTGGACCTGCCTCGCATGGGCCAGTAGGCCTGCTGCAGTGTTCCTTCTTTCTTATGTTCTTATGTTCTTATACGCTAAATTATGTTTCCTTGCTTAAAATAATCTAAGCTAGAGTAACTTGTATATATTTTCAGTTGTTTAGATCGGACAGGAAGCATTGAACTGAAGAGCGTGCCAAAGCGGCAGTCCTATTTATAGCAGAGGCTGGAGGGACGAGATGCAAGCCATAACTTGTGGGTTTAGCGTTTAATTATGATAATAATAATATTAATAATAATAATATAGCATAACTTTACCCAAAAATCTCTTAGCATGAATACAATAGTTAGAAACTTTGTCCTCTTACTCCGGAGTTACACAAAGTTGTAGACCTTAAAAGCAAAAAAAATTAAAAACAGAGAATATATCATTTAAAACAATGCACACTTCTGAAAATGGCGCAGCAAAATGTTTAAATTAATTTTTTTAACGTTGACCGCAGTATGTTGAGCGTGTAGGCAGGATGGATGCACCTGTCCATGTCTTGAAAATGTTGATTCATGTTTAGCCATGAGCAGCTCATCCGCAGCAAGAACACGAGTGTATATTGGTTGAAGACAACGATACGTGTGGGAGTCGTTGATATGTGGGAGTTTTTTGTGTAGCAGTCAGTCATTCTAAGAACAGATTGGATCAAGCTTTCATTAGAGTGAAACGTTGTCACAATGGAGGTTAATTCTGGGAGATTGAGAGGAATCTGTAACCAGACTCGAGTTCTGGAGAAAGGAAGTACTCTGCCTGCACTCTGGAGGAGGGAAAGGATATGGCAGTTTGGAGAGACATCTGAGTTGAAATGTCGGCGCGCCCTTGGCAAGACGGTGATGTAGTAAGTGATGGTGAAAGTGTTTCTTTTTCGAGTCATCCTGCCTCGATGGAAGATGGCCGATGTGTTAAAAATAGAGGTTCAGACTGACCCGTGACAATTTAGCAACTCTGGCAAATGCCAGAAAGGTCACTACCCAAATAGGCTGGAGAACTGGTCATCAGGCCGGTCCAGGTCAAATAAAACAATCTGCATATTGAAACTTACAGGTTTACTAACATTCATTGTATAACTATCGGAATAAATATATAATTTCCATTGACTATTGATTGGAGCCTATCACTATTCAAATCTGGAATTTGCTTTCGCCAGAACCAACACTGCCGGCGCACCGGCTGACAGACATCTATGATTTATCATCAACGGGTGCAATTGTTGCTAATACCTGGAGAGGGTTCCGGGGGTCAACGCCCCCGCGGTCCGGTCTAGACTTTTTTAAAATTAGCCCTATTCGCCAGGCCCATTCACCTGTTCTTGGTCTTTTAAGGCCGATTTCAGTCGGTTGAGCTAGTTCAGTATGTGCTAGTTCAATACACACACAACCCGCACATAGAAGAGAGGAGCATTTGTAAATGGTCCAAGTCGGACCGAAACGTCGTCGTAAGCTCCTCTCTTCTATGTGCGGGTTGTGCGTGTATTGTTCCAGTCACGGTATTGTGCCTTTTTTTGTTATTTGTGCTAGTTCAATTTGGGTGCCCCGTGGCCTGATGGGTAAAGATTTCGCTTCACATGGCGATGTCTGGGTTCGATTCCCAGCTAGGGTAGAAACATTGGGCGTGTTTCTTTACACCGGTTATCTATGTTCCCCATCAGTAAAATGGGTACCTGGGAGTAAGTCGACTGGTGTGGGTCGCATCCTGGGACAAATCTGACCTAATTTGCCCGAAATGCTCTGCATAACAAGCGGCTTTCTATATTGTAGTATGTCATTGTTGTCAGCTAGGCCTGTATACCTTGTATATGTATTTTTAGAAATATATATTATTATTATTATTATTATTATTATTATTATTATATTAATATAGAGATTGAGAGAGGAGAGTGGCCGTAGTGGTTTGCCTGTTCCTCCATGCAAGAGAAATTGTGGGGTACGTCTCTCTTATCAGCGTCAGTTTAGGGGATTCCCACTTTATTTCTGGGCGTTAGAGGCTTGCCTCCTGAGAACCAGAAGGACACAAATAGCAGGATTCTGTGTTTCTGATAACTTGACATCTATCAAGAAACAGAAATCACTGGTGACTTCTAGCAATGATTTTGTAAATTGTGGCAATTAATTAATGATTAATCTATGATTTAGGGCCGATTTGAGGGTTGGCAGAGCTAACTGGAATAGCTAATTGGAATAGAAACTGCCCAGAAAAATCGACCAAAAACAACCACTTTCGCCTAATTTGAGGCCTATTTCAGGCTCTTACAATATGGCTTCCTTATTATAAATCAAGGGAAACAGATTGCTATTTTTAACTCTTAAAACCTTCTTCTTAATAGCCCAGAAATTCACTCAGCCAATTTTACACATTTCAAAAATTTCTTATTTCAAAACAGTCCTAAACAAATACTGTAGACAATCCAGTCATTAAAACAATTTTCTCCTTTATTAATCAAGTCACCGGGGCTTTCCTATGCCGCAGTCGTCCGCTGTAGTGAATATATCGTAAAGCTCCGTGAATCGACGTTTTTTCCTTTTTATCTGCTAATAAATCCGTACCATTCATTCAGGGCGGCCACAATTGATGTTTCCGATTTAGTTAAAAAGTCATTCATGGGTTACAGAGGGAAGGCCAGAAAAATAGCCCCCCAAAAAAACAAACACCTAATTCTCGTTATTTTTATTCGTTTTCTGGAGTTAAAACGGACCCAGACTTGGACGATCTCACTAGAATGTTTTCTGACCTACTCTCTGGAACAAAGAAACATTCCCTCCAATCTCAGAACCACCTTAAGAGCCCCCCAAAGGAAGCAAATATAGTCACATTTATTCTCTCGTCTTAACCAGTTCCTCAGTGAATACCGACGTCACAATCCTGTACACACTCCAGTCAAGCAATCAACCGTCTATCTCTATCCCCTAATCAGGAACCGACTCAGGAGCTCTGCTCCTCAGAAACACTAGAAGTCTTTCATGCTGATGGGAATTAAGTAGGAGAATTGTTAACTATTGAGAAATCTGTTCATTTTATAAATTAAAATTTGTATTAGTATTTCAACTGAACAGTTTTCATGAAAACAGTTGCAATCAGAATAGGCAATCTGCGTGATTCTTGCGGATTCAAAATGCGTATTTGTTAATATTTTCATACCTATAAGTTATATATTCCAACAGTAATTTTTAAAGTTTCATGAAAATTTGAAAATGTCTTATTTTTTTTTTAAATTTTCATCATCCAAAACGTTCAAATGATCATCATTATTGTTTGTTGTGTAGTCGTTTATTTTAAAATGTCAATCATCTTGACAATTGACAAGTCAATTTTTTTATGAAATGTTAAACGAAATCGATTGCTGTTCATGTTTTTTCTAGCATCGAGCTTTTAATATTTCTTCATAAAAATAATATGCAGTGTTATATTACTATAGATAAAACATCTATTTAGGTCTTCGATGATAAAAAAAGAAATATAAGTAAAGAAGAGTAGACCGGTCTGTTGTGATTGCCAGGTCCGACATTAAGCCTCACTTCGACCCCGAGTACATGTGCTATTGACCTGAAAAAATAATGCAAAGGTATTTTACCGTAAGTAATTAAACGTCTACAGGCATACTTAGAGTGTACCCAAGTTTATAGACTCAGCCAGAGTAAACACAAATCACTATACTGCGCCGGAGTATGTACAAGAACTGTGTGACTAGATCCAACTCTTGTTGCACCATCTCTTATATAGCGTTCACGGATGGAACGTACCATAAATTGTTCATCATTGATAGCTGGAGGGTCACATCAATTGTCCATCACTGGTGGATGCAGTCACATCAATTATCCATTACTCCTGCCCAAGAAATATTAATCTCACCAGTAAGTAACACTCTTTTCATGTTATAGTAATTTATTTGCTACACTAGGTAGCGACTAGGGGCATCGTTTAGCGGATGAAGGATCGAGCCCCCACCATTTCTTTACGTTGAATAACCATCACGGGTTTACTGCTTCCCGAAATACTTACATCACATCACAAAGTATAATAAACTTAAATTAGTTTATTTGCTGTTATTGATAATTAGGGCAATCTTAATCATAGTGCCAAGACTGGTGGGAATATTATCCTGGCTATGATCCTTTGAGCCATGAAGCTCTTTCAAGGATCGCGAATTACGCTGAGCACTTCAAAGCAGTGGGTGACAGTGCCAACATTATACGTAGTGGGTATAAAGGGAATAATGGTAATTACCGTAAATACATCTTCGTTTAATGAAAAAAAATATGTAAGCTATTTTACGCTACTACCGTATTTATCTAATATTTCGTATCCTAATTTTAACTATATAATTTTATGCCAGGCAGACACTGTTTCTTGCGGCTCTGAGTGTACAGACTACGAGGCATCACTATCTGAGGCATACTGCCACTTTCCATCATGCCACCTACATCAGTCGGCTAACACCCTGGTACATATTTACTGCTAAGTAAACGAGGGCAGCATTGTAATTTAGATGTGTCCTCTCGTCTCGAATCGCTTTTAACTTAACCCGGATCCTCCCGTTGTGTGGTGACTGCCCTGGCAGCCTCAACATACATGATCTATTGTTTAAAGCAAGAGAAGTAGTGGAGACATGTTAAGCAGACAGGAAACTTTGACCGATTCATTTGATGCTCTATTTCAGAGAGGTGCCTTGATGAGGGTGAGGTAATTGTAGCTACCTTCCACTTTGCTGACAAAATAATGATTCGACTTTAGTAAAGCATGTGATCACGTCACGGGATCTCTGGGCATGTTAAATAGTGCCACATCTGGACAGGGCTTCAGAAACACTGTCTTAAAGCTGTGGTGACGAGTGACTGTGCCAAGGACTGCCATGATAAGAATCACCTAGGACAGCCTCGCCGTTTAGTGAGCAATATGGGATAGAGGATTTGGAGATAAGGGAAGGATGCAAATAAGTTGGTCGAGAGCCCAAATCAACACAACTGAAGCCGGGTAAATGTTATGTGCTCCGGCTGTAGGTTGGGAGAAAGCAACCAACTAGGAAGGTACCTTCGATCCCTCTTGTAAATTAAACAGAAACCTGGAAAATAATTTGTACTGGCAACATTACTGGCTTTACTATCAGTTTCATAAACAAGTAAAAGATGGCAGGTGAATCTTGCAAATTTATATTAGTATGCACTTTGTAGTGCGTGGTTTTAATGTATCATTTCGGATACCTGAACTGAAACAAAGCTGTTAGGGCGTTGATCCTCCCGAACTACTGAAACATATAATAGACATAATATTCAATGGACGGTGACTCGGGATAACAAGCCATCAAACAGGTATGAAGATACGTAAGGCAGAGCATGTCTAAACGACGTTTCGCTCAGGAATAAGCTATATCAAATCTGGTAATTGTTTACTAATGAGTGGAAGATATTCTGAAACGAAGGCTTGATTTACTTTTACATAAGAACATAAGAAAGAAGGAACACTGCAGCAGGCCTACTGGCCCATGCGAGGCAGGTCCAAATCTCCAACGGCTTAAGCCAATGCCCCGACCCAGCCAGGTCAGGTTACATTCACTTAAGGAAGGAAGACTGCATCTGACCTAGCACAAGCTAGTCAGGACCAACTCACACCCAACCGCACCCACTCATATAATTGTCTAGCCTACCACCTGGTCAGCCGACCACCTGGTCAGGTCACTTCCACTTAAGGAATTAGTACAGCTACTGACCTGGTAGTAAAAGCTAGTCAGGTCCAAACTCACACCCATCCACACCCATCCATGTATTAATCTAACCTATTTTTAAAACTACACAACGTCTTAGCGTCTATGACGGTACTCGGGAGTTTGTTCCACTCATCCACAACTCTATTACCAAACCAGTGCTTTCCTATATCCTTCCTGAATCTGAACTTTTCCAACTTGAAACCATTGCTGCGAGTCCTGTCTTGGCTGGATATTTTCAGCACGCTATTTACATCCCCTTTATTTATTCCTGTTTTCCATTTATACACCTCAATCCTATCCCCCCTAATTCTACGCCTTTCTAGAGAGTGCAGATTCAAGGCCCTCAGTCTATCCTCATAGGGAAGATTTCTGATACATGGGATCAACTTTGTCATCCTCCTTTGTACGTTTTCCAGTGCATTTATATCCATTCTGTAATACGGTGACCAGAACTGTGCAGCATAATCTAAATGAGGCCTAACCAAAGATATATAGAGTTGAAGAACAACCTGAGGACTTCTATTATCTATACTTCTTGATATGAAGCCAAGGATTCTGTTAGCTTTATTGCGAACACTTATGCACTGTTGTCTTGGCTTCAGATTACTACTAACCAGAACTCCTAAATCCTTCTCGCAATCACAAGTAATAAGATCTACTTTATTCAGGTTATATGTAGCATGGTTATTGTCCTGCCCAACATTTAGAACTTTGCATTTGTTTACATTAAACTGCATCTGCCACTTCTCCGACCACTGCATCAGTCTATTCAAATCATCCTGGAGTGCTCTAATGTCCTCATTTGAATGAATTGGACGGCCTATTTTGGTGTCATCAGCAAATTTACTTATGTTACTATTTATTCCCTCATCTATGTCGTTTATGTAAATTGTAAACAACAGGGGGCCCAAAACTGACCCCTGTGGAACACCGCTTGAGACGCGCCCTCATTCTGATTTCTCTCCATTTATGCAAACTCTCTGCCGCCTATTTGTCAACCATGCCTCTACCCAGGAAATAATTTCTCCTCCTATTCCGTGTGCCTTAAGTTTTCCCAGTAGCCTCTGATGTGGAACTTTATCGAAAGCCTTACTGAAGTCCATATACACAATATCATATTCATTACCATGATCTACCTCCTCAAACACCTTAGTGAAAAAAGTTAGTAAATTCGTAAGACAGGAACGCCCCTTAGTAAAACCGTGTTGAGATTCATTAATCAATTTATGCTTTTCAAGATGGCTACGAATTGCCTCCGCAATTATTGATTCCATAAATTTACCAACTATGGAGGTAAGGCTTATTGGTCTATAGTTCGAAGCTAAGGACCTGTCACCTGCCTTATAAATAGGTATTACATTTGCCCTTTTCCACTTGTCTGGCACTATGCCAGACAAGTTTTAGTTTATCTTTTTTACGACACTGGTCATCTGCAACCAAAACAGGTTGAAACATAAAAGGAAATAATCACTATCATTCACTCAGTAGCTGTCTTGCAAGAAGTGTGCATACATCACAATTTAAAAGATCGAAGAACGTCTCTACGGATCAGAGGGCATGCACTCTTCTTCACAACTCCAGGATTCAAGTCCGGCTTAGCGGTTTTCCCTGTGTCCCTTCATGTATTTTACCATTCTCGAACTACAGCACAGCACGTCAAATTCATAAAACTACCTCTGCTGAATGCTGATGCCAACGCCACTTAAACCCTCATCCACATCATCCCTCCACACCCTCTTGGCCATCCTGTTCAACTCCACCCTCTCAACTTCTCATCAGCTCTCCTGAATTATACCTTTCATAAATCCACACAGTCTTCTAATTTGTGCTCTCAGAATTCTTTGCACAGCGTCCACATCACATTCTCATTACCCCCAGCCTCCTCGCTAAAATCTTGAAAACCCATGCCTCACACCCATATACAAGTGTTCGTATCGCTATGTTCTGAAGCCTTTTAGTTTTTGCCTCTATAGGTAAATTTCCCTCATCTTTCATACTCATTCAGGGTTTCCCGAAGTGGTCACTAGTGGACCCTGAGGGTCGATGGGACAATCGAAGCGGTCGATAAATGTTCAGGGGTCAAAGGGGTCAGTAAATATATGTGGACGTGCTTTACTGGTTTCAGCAATGCAAATGCAATTCTAATCATAGGAACAAACTGAACTTGGAAGAGCGTGGTGATTTAAGACTAAAACTCTCCAATCACCAACCAAATATCAGTGTCCATGTTAACGATCATCAGATGCATCCTTACTATAAATGATATCAACAGTTTAAGTAAAAGAAAAGGGTATGTTAACCCTCATATTTTTCATTATTTATATATTACCTAGTTTTTATAAGGTTATTATCTTTAATTTATTAAACTATTTTCATATAAATGTTTGGGGGTCGATGAAGAATGTGAAACTTCATAAATGGGTCAATGAGCTAAAGAGTTTTGGGACCCCTGGTGTACATACTCCCTTCCTAAGATCTCATATCCAGTTTTCTTCATTACCTAAACTTGTTAATCTCATCACCGCTAAATATGTTCAGTTTTAATTTCAGTTTTACATACCATTCCAAAATATTCCGCCAACTTTTGTATCTTCTCTTCAGAATCTCCAAAAAGAACTATCATCGGCAAAAATAAAGCAACTCGGGTAATTTTCACTTAGTATCGGATTAATTTTCTTTTAAACTCTCACGTCTTGCCAAGGTCCTAACACCTGATTCACTTGCAACCCTCTCCCCTTCCCTCAGACACTGAGGCGTGATATCACACATCAGTGTCTAACGTCTACCTATACTGGAAAATAGTCTCCCCTTCTCTCCTGCATATCCTAACCCGAGCCTCACTCCCTGTTTCCAGGAACCTAATACCTAGTTTATATATTTGCAGCATTTGTCATAATGAACCCCTATCCATCATGTCAAGATGCCTTTCCTAAATCTGTAATAGAAACAAATAGCTCCTTAGACTTATATTAATAATGATGATTTGCATACTTCAACATAAACGCATTCCTTACCTGAATCTTCCTTGTTTCTCTGCTACTTCTAACTCTTTCAGTAACTAGTATTTCATTTTGCATATAGTAATGGTATACAGTACCGACAAGTAGATAAATAATTTGAACACATCTGTAGGCTGAGGGACTAACCACCTCAAACTATATTTTCAAAGTTGAACTGATCACATCACCTGTTCCTCTTCCTCGTTTTTGCTTTCTTTATATTATTCACCACTAGATGAGACTCATTTCGGCTACTATATAGGCGAAACGTTTTAAATCCGAAATTGGTATATATGTATTTTATAATCCCAGCCTTTAATACGTCTATGCAAGTGGAAGGAATAGTGCAGAGTGCAGCTTAAGTTTCTAATTAGGTTTAATTTTATTGTTGAAGATTTGAAGCAGTTTAGAAGAGGAAATCATTATTTATCGCAATAACTAATATCCCATTTTTTCAATAAAATGGAAAATTAGGACTTATACAGACCAAAAAGTAATTTTTAGATGAGAAACACCAGTTTTGAAGACAGGAAGATTTCTTTATCTCATAGCTCAAGATCCTAAAAATACACCAGTACATAGTTTGAAGCGTCTCAGATTTCGCATTATCACGTTATCATTGAAGGTTGAAGCCAGTCGATGAGGTACTCAAATTATCGCGTGAAAACAAGTATAATTTTTTTCCCCAGTTTCTGTATAACAAAAAAACAAATTTGAACTTACCTAGGACAAAATTAATCCAAAACTTTCTGCTGGTAATACAGTCCAGCGTTTAAGATTTTAAGTTTGCATGTGCGGAAGTTATTCGGAAAGTTTTTTTAAAACTTTGGGTGTATAATATTTTTTTTAACAATAGGCTTGAGGGCGCCCAGCAAGTATGTGCACATAAAAGTATGGTACGTAGATTTTAATTAGGATAATCCAGAGAAGCCAAACACTATGGCATATTTATATATTTTGATTAAATAAACTGACATATTAAAACTTACACAACCTAAACTTAAGTCTAAGCTTCCGTTGACTAAAACACATCAGCACTAAATGTTTGAAGCTGTCCAGAAGATGCGGCTTCCCGTTATTATACAGAATCCAAGAAAATTTGCACATAGATAAAAATGCAAAATGTTTTCTTACATTAACTTTGGTGAACCAGCCATTAGCAATTTATTTTAATCAAGGGAAAGGGCTAAACCATAAGGAGTCATATGAAACGGGAGGCATTCAGATTCGATCCAAGTAAGTGGAGATGAATTCATTTCTTCCTATCTACACACGCCATTAACAACATCATCCTTCTTCTAGGTAGAATACCAGGGTATTGAAGCTTCGAAGCCGATCAAAAGAGGCTTTCTAAACGTATCTCATGGAAACCACTTTCAGTAATAGTCTATATAAAAGTGAGCAGAGGGTGTCTACACTTGGCAATTATTTCATGAACCTTCACTTAGTAATAGTTCACCGTGGTTGTAAGTTTGAAATTGATCGGATGAGGCGTTCTAAAGGTATAAACGAAAGCTATGGAACAAAATGATAACTATGTGCCTAATAATCTGTCTGTTGAGGCGTTAAGTCATGTAATAACCTCGTAAATATTAGAAAAAACTACGAAATAGCGAGGTTTTCTATATTTCTCAGTTTTCTTTTATCACAGTTCTATGGACAACAATCTTCAGAAAAAAAATATTTTCTATGATAGATCATTTAGATTATTTTTTTTTATAAAATTAGCACATTTGTACTTACTAATTACATACACAAATACTTCCATTACAATACACCAGCGATTGTGTGTTTGAAGCCGACCAGAAGAGGTCATTTAAAATTTACATAACTCAGAGTTAAAGCCAAGCTTTCTTTTAATAAAGCTCATCAGCACAAAATTTCGAAAGTTCAGAAAGGCATTCACCATGGGAGAGCGCTCTCCCATGATAATTTAAAGTTTACAATTAAAAAAAGTCTAAACTTCTTTATTTACTATAATACCACTACTAAATAAAATTGGCAGACTGGGATTTGTGGAAGATAATAGGAATGAAATCCTACTTTGTCAAACACAGTTGGGCTGAAAGTTAGATGCTGGTTAGAGGAGGCATTCTCCAGTTATCTCACGGATTACAGTGATTCCTTTATTTGTTCAGAGTATAATGCAATGTCAAATTTGCCCGCAAACAAACTAAAGCTAATTGGTACTATCATGACGTAAGCACCGCTCAATAAGTACTGAAGAGGCATACAAGGATATAATTAACGGGATTAAACGGGGACAAAAAATTCACTATTTTATACATAAGAAGTAGCTGATGTATGTCTACGCACTAGAATTTCACTCTACGCCATCGAGGAATTAGGAAGCAAATAAACCATACCACGGGTGGGGTTTGAACCCGAGGTCAGAGAGTCTCAAAACTCCAGACACTCTGACCGCGGGTTCGAACCCCACCCGTGGTATGGTTTGTTTGCAATCGTGTCATTACGATTTCGTGGAATTAGGAAGGAAATATTTTGAACGATTTGAAGCTACGCCGCAAAGGGTTTGGAAGGTTATCGGAGCCATTCCATCATGCTAGGAATGGAGCCATTCCAGGATGCTAGGAATGGAGCCTGCTTTTGTCATGAGTTATTATGAAGCTATTCTTGCATTGTCTGTTGTCCCATTTTTCCTTATACAAAGGAATTATACATAAATAAATACATAAATACATGCTCTCCTCGTTCATTTTTTTTATAATTTCTGTCATGCATAATTGGAAAAAATAAAATATTCCAAAATTATACCCCAACATGATTTTTATATTTCAGTCTTAATTTCATGTGACCCAGCTGGCTCGTCTTCCTTTCATTCCTGCCACAGCCTCACGCGCCTCCCCCAGTCAAAGTGCCACATTCTCACTCTTACCTCGTGTTCCTTCCTACCCACTGAATGGATATCACAGCCTCTTTCATCATTTCACAATCCATATTTCCAGTACTCTTCCTCTCCATCTAATAGCTCTCTCTTCTGTTTTAATTGCCTACTTTATTTGCTTCCCAGAAAGTGTCAACGTATTTGTGTGTCTCTAGTTTCTTTTCAGCAAAATTTTCTGATAATTCATCCACCGGCTTCTCTCTTGTACTCCCTTACGATTCGTTTTACCACTCATTATCCCACTCCTCACTTTACTCTGCTTTCTTTCATTATTAAAACCACTCCTATGCTATTTTTTCCTCCCTTGCGACCCGCTTTACTTCATGATTACACCAATCATTCTTCTCACCCACGTTCATACTCCTACAATAACAAACCTATGCTGCGCTCTCCAGTACTGCGTAAAAACTTCATACATTTTTGTCCTCATACCTACACACTTTCCAGCCCACCTCCATGTTAATAGGTGTGTATATCCAACTAACTACCTTTATGCTTAGTAAAATAAGGGCTGGACATGCGTTACGTTCCTTTATGCTCTATTTGGACATATTCTGCGAATTTTAAGTCGTAAATTATCTGGCCAACACCAGCTCATTACAAAAAATATTTCACCCACAATAGGCTTTGTGTGCGCGCTACAAATGGCAGTTAATTAGTTGGTAAATTATTTCCACTACCTTAACTCATTACTTTGAAGTCCATTTATAAAAAAAAATGGGAATGATCGCAAAGTAGGTAAATAGAAAGTTGAACTCTAGCCATTTGGAAAACTTTTTATTTTCAGCGTTGAATTTATTGGCTATGAGCTGATATGTCTGCTAATTTTACAGCTCAGCCGGCACTGTATGGCTCTTGTGTACCGCTATAGAACTTTAGTGGGGTTTAGCGCTTAGTTTTACTAATAATTTACATCTTATCCCTATTTAAGGCGCACTGCGACTACCGGTATATACACCTCTGTGACTGTACATATACACACCTCTGGTGGTAGGATACGATACTAAAAAAAATTCCAATACCGATACTCAGTTTTAGAGAGAGACTAAACCATCAAAATTAGCCAGTACGCACCAATACTTTGAATATCCCAAGTATTAAGACATAAAACACCACTTGGTATATATAAACTGTCAACAATGTTAGGTTTTATTTTTTCCATGCATGTGTGGAATAAATTTTTACCAAGGTCATAAGTATAGAAGTAACGTGCTCATTTTAACAAGCGTGGAAGCATTGTACAGATTTACACTGGTATGGAAGCAATGAGCACCTGTGTGCAAGTATGAAATCAGTATGCTCATGTATGCTAGCAGGAAAACAATGTGCACATGTGTACAAGTATGAATTAAATTGCTAATGTGCGCTGGAATGGGAGCAATGTGCGTGTTACCGGGAGCAACTAGCAATCCTCACAGCGTCAATGTGGAGCTTATAGTTGTTATAGACAATAGATATACACGAAGTAGACTATATAGCGAGAGATAATTAAGATATATTTTTTTAATTCACCGATTCGATTAAAGTTGCCTCACTGACATTGTGCGTAGGTTTATCCAGGTCATCTTAACAAAGACGACCTGGATAAACCAATGGAATCCTGTGTCTGACAGGTATTAACCAAATTGGTGTTGATATCAGTAAACATCTATCACTTCCACGCTTTTAAAAAGCCTGTTGACGAGGATTATGCGAGCTATTAACCCCTCCAGTTACTTTTAATAGCTTTTTGTAACTGATATTCGTGTCGTCAATACAGTAAGTGCTGGAAAACATTTTCTCGTGGTTATATATGCTTGTATATACGAAGTTTTTTGAAAAGTTGTCAAATATATTTGTGAATGCCAGGTTCTTTGAAAAGTAGTCAGATTTACATAGAATGATTGTGTATCCCGGATGTGTTATGTATCATTACGTGGGAGGATAGTGGTCAGGATGGTTATATAATTGAAGCCTGTTAACTGTACGTAGGTTATTAAGGAAGAATCACCTCTGCAAAACCAATCAATAATAATGGTATCTGTTAAAACGGTGAAGCAATTTGGTGCGCGCGTGCGCAAAACAAACACACACACACACACACATACACACACACACACACACACACACACACACACACACACACACACACACACACACTCGTTTTAAAAGTAGCAAATATAAATGTATATATACACACACACATAATTATATTCGTGCATGTGATATATATTGGTGTGTGTGTATGTGTGTATTATATATACGAAAGTTGCAGGAAAGATTTGTTCCCTAATATACATTTATTATCAATAGTCCGGAGGAACAGTCACCATCAGAACATGCAAAACATAGACTAGAATTTATACGTAAATACAGCACAATGTACATATACGTACATGCTTACACGCATGTATACATAATATATAATTTTTGTATTTTGTCGAATTAGAATTTTACCCCCGTTTGGAATACTGCATTTTCTCTCTCAGATCACGCAGCTGGTTGGATGAATCTTACTAAAGCCAGCTAGCTTAGTTGTTGACGCACTGACCTGTGAGTTCTAGCACTCGCCTGCCATGGGTTTGTGCCCGCACCTGTTCTGTCATTTATCTCTTGCTTTGGTTGGTTTCTGATGCTGAAACCTGTAATAGGACGGTGATCATGAAAGTAGCAGCTTTATACCGACTTTAAGATGATAATATAAATTCTCTCTGATTTAAACTGTCGGATAACTAATCGACAAAATCCGTAGACACATTCCTTAGTTACTTAGTCACATGTATATATGAATTCTAACATTTTTTAAATTTTAAATACAACAAACGTAAGCCTTTTCATGTACGTATAACATTTTAATAAAATCGTCAGCCTTTTAATTTTTCTCTACAAATATTATTTATTAGGTTTTTTGTCAATGCCGGATTTATGGTCTCCCCCGATTTTGGTGATTAATATTGCGCCCTCTGAATTGTCAATTAACTTCGCTTGCAACGGGGATAGTTTTATGAAGAGTAAATTGTTAGAAAAGGTGTATTTTGGGTAAAATTATTGGAGATATAAATGAAAAGTAAGTGAAACGTGGCACTCACTCTCCGTAGACTTTCACACCATAGCTCTCCCTCTTTTTTTTTATTTTTCCTCTGACATTGATTTTCAGTTAGGTTTTTGTGTTAGATTGGGTTCTTAAGTTCTATTAGAAACAACCTCTAACCCGACCTTAAAAGCAAAAACTTCTTTATATTAAACTAGCGATAATAGCACAATATAACTTATCGCCCAACGTGATCTAACCACTAAACTTGATATTGACTTTGGTTAGCTAAGCTTAGATTTGTTTTGGCTAGTTTATGACTTTTGTTGGTTCTGATTTTATTTGCGTGGGGCTTAAGTACGGCCAGGGAGCCGGTGGTTAACAGAATATCATACTAATGATGCTACAAGTTCGTATGCTACTTTCGTACGTATGTTGCTTTATGTTACTAATCAATTCGTAAGAAACTAATGGAAACCTGAAACGATTCTGTTGCGTTATTAACCAAACACTCTCGTATATATTGAAGTTAATTGAGTTAGCTTGGGTTGGTTTAAAACCAGAAGCGTGAAGTGGGACCTGCGTGATGTAAGTATTACCTGTCTTACATGAGCCTCGAAATGCAAGGCAGACTACAGACAAATAAGCATAATTACAAGATACTTCAAGCAGAGCGAGATCATTGTAAGACGATGCCTTGCTCAAGAAGAACTTGTTTGATAAAGCATTCCTTGAGCGATACAATAACTTTAAATTTTTTGTGCTCTTAGTTTCCTTGTATTGTTCATATGGGCCGGTGAGTCTGCTGCAATGTTCTCGTATTCATGTTAGCTTATGCTCAAGTTTGTATGTTAGAAACTGGAATAATAATGTTTGAATGTAAAAATATTGATGTTAAATGTCTTTTGATAAAGTAAACGAGTTAACCTTGTGGATGCTGTGGAGGCATTTACATATAGCTAAATATTTTGATGCTTCAGAGTGAAAAATGATAAAGCCTTTGTATCTAGAGAGAGAGAGAGAGAGAGGGAGGGAAGGAGAGAGAGATGAGATATACACTCAGACGCACTCAAGCGTACACATACACACTCAAACGCTCACTCACCCACTTACACTCGCATACTAACATACTCTCACACTTATACTCTCACACGATTAACAGTGTAGTAGCAGCGGATATTGCTGATGCGTTCGACAGAGTATAACCAATAAATAATAGAAGTCTGGCTGTGCATCATACTTCCTTAGTGATTACCTTCAAGGTAAATTTTTAAATAGTTGTGCATGGGAGAGTCAACAAGACTCCCAGTGAGTAACAGTATGTACTTCGGCCATTGTTATAGTGTTTATAAGAGAGGAAATTTCAGCTGCTCTCAGTTACATCAATCACCAGCTTACAGTTTTATCTGCCTAGGAAAAAAGATGGCAGGTTACATTTGCTTCTGAGAACACAAATGATGGTCTCCAGGCATCACGATGGTAATGCTGGAGCAGAATGAATGAATGGGAAGTGTTGGAACCCGGATAGGAGATTGATATCCTTGGGTGAAATTTGATTTCAAATTGACTATGAAGACCCGAGCAGTAAATTTTGTAGACAAGGCGGCCAGGAAGCCAAAACCACTTAGACGTATTTCACATTTGCTAGTCTCATGTACGACTGCGTGACGGGATAGAGAAAAGAGGAAAACGACTCATCTCTCGTCTGGACCCGGTTTAAACAGACCTGTCATTTCAACAGAGCCTTCTTGAATGTGGAGTGACCTTACTGTTGTGTACAAAGCCTATACAACAAGACGGGCAGCAAAGAGGAACTACACTCTGGCTGACCCCTTTTCAAGAACATCACTTCTTCTGAGATCCTTTATTCCTATGATGACTCGAGTATGGCACATGTTTTTTTTTTACAGCAAAATAACATTGATGAAATAATCAGTTGACCAAATGAAATCGCTGGCACACAGATGGCTCCAACTTCATCCTTCATCCTATTTACATATATCATAAAAAAAGTTTTCAAATGAACTGAGGAAGGTAAGAACTTTGAGCTTGTAAATAAACTTAGTAACTCTTAACCTAATCCTGTAAAACCCTTGAGTAAATAGATGAGGAAAAGGAGGGAGGGAAGGGTAGAGAGAGAAGGGAGGGAATGGGATAGAGAGGAGAAGGAGGAAGGGAAGGGGATAGAGAGAAGGAGGAAGGGAAGGGGATAGAGAGAAGGAGGAAGGGAAGGGGATAGAGAGAAGGAGGAAGGGAAGGGGATAGAGAGAAGGAGGAAGGGAAGGGATAGATAGAAGGAGGGAGGTAAGGGGATAGAGAGAAGGAGGGAGGGAAGGGAGAGAAGAAGGAGGAGGAAGGAGAGAGGAGAGAGGAAGGGGAGAAAAAAAAAAAAGGGGGAGAGAGAGGAGGGAGGGAAGGGAGAGAGAGAAGGAGGGAGGGAAGGGAGAGAGAGAAGGAGGGAGGGAAGGGGAGAGAGAGAAGGAGGGAGGGAAGGGAGAGAGAGAAGGAGGGAGGGAAGGGGAGAGAGAGAAGGAGGGAGGGAAGGGGAGAGAGAGAAAGGAGGGAGGGAAGGGAGGAGAGGAGAAGGAGGAGGGAGGAAGGAGAGAAGGAGGGAGGAGGAAGGGAGGAGGAGGGAGGGAAGAGGAGAGAGAGAGAGGAGGGAGGAAGGAGAGAGAGAGAGAGAGAGAGAGAGGGAGGGAGAGGAGAGGAAGGAGGAGAGAGAAGAGAGAGGGAGGGAAGGAGAGAGAGAGAAGAAGGAGGGAGTGGGGAGAGAGAGAGAGAGAGAAGGAAAGGGAGGAGAGGAGGAGAAGGAAAGGAGGGGGAGGGGAGAGAGAGGGAGAGGAGGGAGAGAGAGAGAAGGAGAAGGAGAGAGAGAGGAGGAGTGAGAGAGAGAGATGAAGGAAAGGGAGGGGAGAGAGAGAGAGAGAAGGAAAGGAGAGGGAGAGAGAGAAGAGAAGGAGAGGAGAGAGAGAGAGAGGAGAGAGAGAGAGAGAGAGAAGGAAAGGGAGGGAGAGGAAGAGAGAGAGGAGGGAGAGAGAGAGAGAGAGAAGGAGGAGGGAGAGAGAGAGAGAGAAGGAAAGGAGGGGAGAGAGAGAGAGAAGGAAAGGGAGGGGGAGAGAGAGAGAGAGGAAAGGGAGATGGAGAGAGAGAGAGAAGGAGAGGGAGAGAGAGAGAAGGAAAGGGATAGGGAGAGAGAAGGAAAGGGATGGGGGAGAGAGAAGGAAAGGAGGGAGAGAGAGAGAGAGAAGGAAAGGGAGGGGGGAGAGAGAAGGAAAGGGAGGGGGAGAGAGAAAGGAAAGGAGGGAGAGAGAGAGAGAAGGAAAGGGAGGGAGAGAGAGAGAGAAGGAAAGGGAGGGGAGAGAGAGAGAGAGAAGGAAAGGGAGGGGGAGAGAGAGAGAGAAAGGAAAGGAGGGGAGAGAGAGAGAGAAGGAAAGGAGGGAGAGAGGAGAGAGAGAGAGAAGGAAAGGGAGGGGGAGATAGAGAGAGAGAAGGAAAGGGAGGGGGAGAGAGAGAGAGAAGGAAAGGGAGGGAGAGAGAGAGAGAGAGAAGGAAAGGGAGGTGGAGAGAGAGAGAGAGAGAAGAAAAGGGAGGGGGGATAGAGAGAGAAAGAAAGGGAGAGAGAGAAGGAAAGGGAGAGAGAGAAGGAAAGGGAGATAGAGAAGGAAAGGGAGGGGGATAGTGGAAGGGAAGGGAGAGGAAGACAGTTTTCCTGCCAGAAGCGTGAATGTTGTTATGGATGAAGGGGACCCCCATGGTGGCATCCAGAGGGAAGTCTCTCCTCTCCACATCCCTGCAGATTCCTCATCTATCGTACTTTCTTGCCCTAACCAGCTGTGACATGGCCCCGCCTCCCAGGCCGCCTGTCTGCCACCTTCCTGAGCATCCCGACCATCTCCTGCTCGGGAGGAGGAGGATGAAGAGAGTGGAGGAGGAGGAGGATTAAGAGAAAAAGGGATAAGAAAAGATGAGAAAAGAGGGAAAGATGTAAGAGGGTTTAGGGTAGATGGAAGGGAAACAAGATTTAGGTGAAGTTAATATTGGTGGATTGACTGTTGTGCTGGAAGGATTGCCAGCTGACACACACACACACACATACACATACACATACACATACACAACACACACACACACACACACACACACACACGTACGTGTCACCAGTGGTACCGTGGAGACCATAAGCATTCCCACGATCAGTTTCTCAGCTGGTACACTTGCACCAGTGTCCCCTTGGAGACCATACCATAAGAACATAAGAAAGGGTTAACACTTCAGCAAGCCTATTGGCCCATATTAGGCAGATCCTTCTCAAACTGAATCGCACTAACAAAAATATTTGCCCAATTCATTTTCAATTTTACCCAATTGAATAAGCTTTGATAACCCTATTAAGTCATATGCAAGTTTCACTCAAATCCAACCCTTCTCACTCGTGTATTTATCCAACCTAAATTTGAAGCTATCCAAGGTTTTAGCTTCTATAACACTACTAGGCAGACTGTTCCACTAATTGACTAATCTATTTCCAAACCAATATTTTCCTATATCCTTTCTAAATCTAAACTTACCCAATTTGAATCCATTATTTCCAGTTCTTTCTTGGAGGGATATCTATCCTAAGGACCTTATTTATATCTCCTTTGTTTATTCCCGTCTTCCACTTATTCACTTCATTTATGCCTCTCCTCATTCTTCGTCTTACAGGCGAATGTAGTTTCTCAGCTGCTACACTCACACCACTAGTGTAAGTTACACTTACACTAGTGGGGTACATTTGCTACCTCTGGCGTCTCGATGACCAGTTTCTCAACTGGCACACTTACACCAGTGTCACCAGTGGTACATATGTTACCTCTGGCGTCTCGACGACCAGTTTCTCTGCGGCGTCACATAAGTTTCATGATATGATCCTGGGATCTCGTTTTCTTCGCGGCATTCCATCATAAAACTGCTCGATCCTGTTATAGCTACTTGGTCGCTCTAGCTTATCACCTGCAATTTGGAATGAATTGTGAATGATTTGCAGTGCGTGCTTCCTTTTCTTGGATCAAATCTTGATGCCTTCCATTCATTCCCCTTTCTAGGCGCTGTACGACCCCTCACGGGTTAACCTGCCCCTGCTGAAGCTCCTGCCCCTTTTGCAACATGTGTCCTGTGATTCCTGTCTCGGAAAGACTTTTGGAAGTGGCTTTTACTGTGACTCATGGACTTACACCATTACTGCTGATACATCTGTTGACGCCGATGGTGCTGATACCTTTGACACTACTCATACTGCCGCTCGAACCCCTCTACTGATGACATCACCACTTTACCTACTGACATTGTTGTTGTTGCAGCCACTGCTAACGTTGCTGCCGCCGTTGTTGTCGTTGTCGCTGCTGATGTTGACGTCTCTCACGCCGCCATCGCTGACGTCTCCAGTGTTGATGCCGCCATCGCTGACGTCTCCAGTGCTGATGCCGCCATCGCTGACGTCTCCAGTGCTGATGCCGCCATCACTGACGTCTCCAGTGCTGATGCCGCCATCACTGACGTCTCCAGTGCTGATGCCGCCATCGCTGACGTCTCCAGTGCTGATGCCGCCATCGCTGATGCTTTTATTGTCCGGATCCGGATTTTGTTTGAGCTGCGACTATTTTTTTTCCTTTCATCTATTATGACTGATCTTAATATCTTGGTATCGAAGCCGGATTTTGGTCTCCTCACTTACCAAGTGTTAGTTTTTTTCTGGAATTTCCAGTTTATTTTTGTTAGCAACATTTTCTTTATTAAGCGTTGACTGGCTGCAATGTTCTGCTGCTGTTTGCATTATTACGCATTTTCGTAATAAGATACAATTCAGAGCAGCAACTATAATAAAAAGTTTCGGTTTGGGTTTGTTGGGATCTTTTTTCCAGTCACAGTATTGTGGCAGTTTATATTTCTGCAGTTTTTATTTCTCTGCTGCACTTATTTGCATTTTTCAGTGTACGTAATAACATTTCTGAGTGCATTTGTAATTTGCGTACACTTGTATGATACATGCTGCAGTACGGCAGCTAAGTACTGTGTGTTTCTCAAGGACTTGCACGACACGGGATACATCTGAGTAGTTTTTATTTATGTTCATGGCAGCTGCTGGTACAGCTAACGTATGTATTTTCTTAACTAATCTGATGTACTTGTACCCAGCCTCTCCACCCGCTGACTTAGTTTTAGAACAAGATCTTCGTTTTTGTATCTTCATGTGCCCACCCTGGCACTCAAGCAGAAGTGGCACCACGTTCCTCTACGGCCTCCACGTACCCGAATGGCCCTCGTCTCTCAGGCAAGAGTGGCACAAAGCTGCTGTACCGGGGTATAGAGAATGGCACTGAAAATAGGGTAATAGATTTGGTGAATGTGGCACTAGCAACCCGGCCAAGCCATCTAGCAGCATACCTCTCACCCCCCTTTCTCTCTCTCACTCTCTTTCTCTCTCTTACTTTTCCTCCTCACTTTTCTCTCGCTGTACGTTTCTCTCTCCAATTTTCTCGTTTATTTTCCCTCTCTGTTCTTTTTACCTCTTCTTTCGTTTCAATTTCCAGTCTTCACCAAAGGCATTCACTGCTTTGCCGCATGGAAACGTGTGTGTACCTACCATGGAGTGTTTGCTGGAGACGATTAATACCTGGTTTCTCATTAGCAATTTTGAGTTTGAGGAGACTGAGCAGTATCGCTTGGACCCGCCTCGCGTCTGTCCACTGAGCTGAATTCGTTCGCTTGATTTAATCTGCCATTCATCACAACTACTCTCTCTCAAAGGATTCTGGATCCAGGGAACTTGAACTACAGTCCCTTGTATGGAGTCGGATTGCCTCGCATTTCTCTGCTGCTGTATGACCCCGTACGGGTTTTGTGTTTCCAATGTGAGTGTAGAATAAGTTCGAAACACTTCTGAAGTTTCATCAGACTATGAATGGATGGTCCAGGATAGCTCGAAACGTAGCATCGTTTACCTCTGATTGTGGGTTAGTTTTTCCTGTCAGAGTATAGTAAATTTTGTTAAATTTCCTATCCTCTATGGAGACAATTTTTATGCTGCTGCTGCTGCTGCTGCTGCTGCTGCTGCTGCTGCTGCTGCTGCTGCTGCTGCTGCTGCTGCTGCTGCTGCTGCTGCTGCTGCTGCTGCTGCTGCTGCTGCTGCTGCTGCTGCTGCTGCTGCTGCTGCTGCTGCTGCTGCTGCTGTGCGCGCTGCTGCTGCTGCTGCTGCTGCTGCTGCTGCTCTGCTGCTGCTGCTGCTGCTGCTGCTGCTGCGCGTTTCGCTGCTGCGCTGCGCTGCTGCTGCTGCTGTTGCTGCTGTGCTGCTGCTGCTGCTGCTGCTGCTGCTGCTGCTGCTCGTGCTGCTGCTGCTGCTCGCTGCTGCTGCTGCTGCTGCTGCTGCTGGCTGCTGCTGCTGTGCTGCCTGCTGCTGCTGCTGCTGCTGCTGCTGCTGCTGCTGCTGCTGCTGCTGCTGCTGCTGCTGCTGCTGCTGCTGCTGCTGCTGCTGCTGCTGCTGCTGCGTGCTGCTGCTGCTTGCTGCTGCTGCTGTCTGCTGTGCTGCTGCTGCTGCTGCTGGCCGCTGCTGCTGCTGCTGCTGCTGCCGTTGCTGCTGCTGCTGCTGCTGCTGCTGCTGCTGCTGCTGCTGCGTGCCTGCTGCTGCTGCTGCTGCTGCTGCTGCTGCTGCTGCTGCTGCTGCTGCTGCTGCTGCTGTTGCTGCTGCTGCTGTCTGTTGCTGCTGCTGCTGCGCTGCTGCTCTGCTGCTGCGCTGCTGCTGCTCTGCTGCTGCTGCTGCTGTGCTGCTGCTGCTTTCTGCTGCTGCTGCTGCTGCTGCTGCTGCTGCTGCTGCTGCTGCTGCTGCTGCTGCTGCTGCTGCGCTGCTGCTGCTGCTGCTGCTGCTGCTGCTGCTGCTGCCTGCTGCTGCTGCTCGCTGCTGCTCGCTCTGCTGCTGCTGCTGCTGCTGCTGCTGCTGCTGCTGCTGCTGCTGCTGCTGCTGCTGCTGCTGCTGCTGCTGCTGCTGCCTGCTGCCGCCGCCGCCGCCGCTGCCGCCGCTGCCGCCGTCGTCGTCTTGCACAACTATTGAAAATCGTTCACATTCTTGCAACACAGATGTTAATCATTAAATTTTTTTACATCCCGGGTGATCGTCATTCATTCTTGCGTTGATTGTTCATGCGCTCTTGCACTACCAGCGATGATTGTTCATGCGCTCTTGCACTATCATCTATGATTGTCCATGCGTTCGTGCAATACCAGTGATTGTTCATGCGTTCGTGCACTACCAGCGATGATTGTTCATGCGTTCGTGCACTACCAATGATTGTTCATGCGTTCGTGCACTACCAGTGATTGTTCATGCGTTCGTGCAATACCAGTGATTGTTCATGCGTTCGTGCACTACCATCTATTATTGTTCATGCGTTTGTGCACTACAAGTGATTGTTCATGAGTTCGTGCACTACCAGCGATTATTGTTCATGCGTTCTTGCACTACCATCTATGATTGTTCATGCGTTCTTTCACAACCAGTGATGATTGTTCATGCGTTCCTGCACTACCAGTGATGATTGTTCATGCGTTCTTACATTACCAGTGATTGTTCATGCGTTTGTGCACTACCAGTGACGATTGTTCTTGCATTATCAGTGATTATCGTTCACAAGCTCTTACGATGACGTTTCGGTCCACCGTGGACCATTTACAAAGTCACACTAACAGAAAGGAGACTGTTATGTTCGCCGGTCTTGTCCCGGCCCGGGTCTTTTCAAGAGGGTGACCCGGCGAGGCAGAAAGGAGAGAAGGGGGCAGTATATGTAGACCAGCTGGCAGGGACGGGACAAGAGATATTGGAGAAGTAGTAGTGGTAGTAGTAGAGGTAAGGCAGGTAGTGGGAGTAGTAGAAATAGTAGTGGAAGCGTAAAGTAGGGAGAGTGATTAGTGGGACAATAATAAAGGAGTAGGCTGGTAAGCCTCGGCCAGACCAACAAAAGCTCTAGTGGAAGTCATATGATCAAGACTCGCGTCAAGGAAAATAAATCATGTTTCCTAACGATTCTTACCTAACTGTCGCAGATCCACCTATGTTCGGCGAGACAAGAGGCGTTAAGGCAAAGTACAACACCGACACAAATGGTTTGCTGGTCGACAGCCATTAAAAAATCCCTACCATGGTGAGCTCTCACTGTCAGGAGGTGAGCTCTGTCCTTTCCCGACAAACTCTCACTCTCAATCATTGTTGAGGTTACATTCTCCACTACTGGGCCGTCCCAGACCATCTGTAGTTGTGTGGGTGAGCAGGTCTGATTAGATTATTTCAAAGCCTGGCTTCATTAATGTTCTTTCACTCATGAACCCCAACGTTGCCCCTAAGGTGTTAGTGTTCAGTAAGAATAACTACAACAAGTTTGGGGGGCGCCACAGTTGAAGACAGGAATGCAGGGAATGCTGCCTGTGATGCCTTGCAAAGAATAGTGCCTCCAGGTTTGGATAATTAAATTACAGCGGTATTTACACAGGTGTGTACCTCCCAGTGTGTTGACATGACGTTTGACGGTGGTGAAGAGGTAACAGAGCCAGAGCAGGATTAAAATCTTTTTAGGCCCTGAGCACTCTCATAATTGTAGGTCTCAGACTGATATGTAGATAAAAATTTCACTGTGTAACGTATGTCTTGATGGGACCTGAACATTTCACTGCAAATAATTCAATTAAAACAATTAAATATGAGTAAGCAGTGTTCTTGTTTCATTTTCTACTCTGAGAGTATTTTGGGCCTAGAATTTTTCAAAGCTTGCATGCCGCGTCAGTGACCCTTTTGTTGTGTATAGGTTTTGAAAGAAATTAAACACCCAAACAACCAGTTTAATTAATACCATACCCATGCACCTCGATGCTGCGGCCCATCTCCTGGAATAATTTTATTTATATAAAAAATGGGAAAATATTTGTGCCGGTGTGCTTTGGAGAAAACACTTAGACTAAAAGCTGAAGGAATAGCCCAACGTTACAACAACAGTAGCAGAGCTATGACAGACGATCGGCACTCCTCAATAATATCACAAAAGATGCAGCACAGCTATGGCAGCTTTCTCTAATCCAACTACGAAAAAAATTCTCAATCTTCCATTCATTTCTTCACAAGATTCCCTCTCAACCTTCTAGTTCTATCTCTTCTTCTTCCTCCTTAACTATTATTTCATCCCACGGTGTTTTGATCGTGACTATTGGTCTCTTTTTTTTTTTTTTTTTTTTTGTTATGGTCTTAATATTATTTTCGAATTGAGGTTTTGTTTCCTTTTTATATATTTTTTTTTTTTTTTTTTTCAACAAGTCGGCCGTCTCCCACCGAGGCAGGGTGACCCAAAAAGAAAGAAAATCCCCAAAAAGAAAAAACTTTCATCATCATTCAACACTTTCACCACACTCATACATAATCACTGTCTTTGCAGAGGAGCTCAGATACTACAGCTGAGAAAAGTCCCTCCCAGCTGTCACTATCTCAGACCCCTCCTTTAAAGTGCAGGCATTGTACTTCCCATTTCCAGGACTCAAGTCCAATTAAATCAATTATCTGGTTTCCCTGAATCCCTTCACACAATGTTACCCTGCTCACACTCCAACAGATCGTCATGTCCCAAAAACCATTCGTCTCCATTCACTCCTATCTAACACGCTCACACATGCTTGCTGGAAGTCCAAGCCCCTCGCCCACAAAACCTCCTTTACCCCTTCCCTCCAACCTTTTCTAGGACGACCCCTACCCCGCCTTCCTTTCCCTACAGATTTATACGCTCTCCAAGTCATTCTACTTTGATCCATTCTCTCTAAATGACCAAACCACCTCAACAACCCCTCTTCAGCCCTCTGACAAATACTTTTAGTAACTCCACACCTTCTCCTAATTTATATATATAATATATAATTCCATTGTCGTTTCTTGCCTTTCTGCTCTGTAATTCTCGCATTTCTTAGGCTCTTAAACTTTAAATGTATATAAATTTTGGTAAACATCAGGTTGGGTGTGTTTCGTTATTCCTCGGATTCTCAGTGTATTTTAATGAACCTAGGACTCTCAGCGTGTTTTAATAAATGGTCTGGCTCTTTCTTTTAATTAAACACTGTGTTCTGAATTAGTTATAAGTATTTTAATACACATTAAGCTATCAGTGTGTTTGTGAACCTCAACCTCTAGAGGCGCCTTAGCAAACCTGAGGCTTACAGTATATTTTAATGAACCTCAGGTTCTATGTGTATTTTAAGAAACCTCTGGTTCTAGGTGTATTTTAATAAATTTCAGGTTCTATGTGTATTTTAATAAACCTCAGGTTCTATGTGTTTTAATAAACCTCAGGTTCTAGGTGTGTTTTAATAAACCACAGGTTCTAGGTATATTTTAATAAACCTCAGGTTCTAGGTGTGTTTTAATAAACCACAGGTTCTAGGTGTGTTTTAATAAACCACAGGTTCTAGGTGTACTTTAATAAATCTCAAGCTTTCAGTTTGTTTTGCTTCACTTTTTCCTATTCTGTTTTGAATATTTGCGCTTTGCATATCCTTCAGTCATCCCTCTCTCACGTCACTATATTTGTAAGATAATTTTTGCAGAGGTATCTCTCGTTATATACACTAAGAGTATACTTTGTTCCCTATTTAAGGGATTATAAAATTCTTGGCTGGTGAATATAGTAAAAATGCAGACCTATATGTACTTCGTGTTGTCTATAGCAGAGATGAGGCCAAATACTCATTTGCATTTGAATTTGTATTTACATTTACAAATACAGAAAAGTTAGTTGTTAGTTAGATTTGTTGCATTTGGAAAAAAAATAGTTGTATGCTTGTATTCAAGATGCATTTAATGGTTGTATTTGCTGTATTTGCTTCAAGTAGACTTCAAATGCAGCCCTATAATTTATTTGCTTATTCAAAATCTGGTGATCTCCAACAATCTAATTTTAATTTAGAGATTTATAAAAAAAAACACCTAATTGCTAAGCTGGTAACTTAGTCTTGAAGGCTGAACTCGTACTGAACCCTGTTACCTGTTCATGTGTGGGCCAGTGAAGTGAAATTAGAAATCAGAAGCTTCCAGTCTCCCACGAAATAAGATGTCTACCTGTGTGTATAAGCGTGTATAGTCTACCTGTGTTTATAAGCGTGTATAGTCTACCTGTGTGTATAAGCGTGTATAGTCTACCTGTGTGTATAAGCGTGTATAGTCTACCTGTGTGTATAAGCGTGTATAGTCTACCTGTGTGTATAAGCGTGTATAGTCTACCTGTGTGTATAAGCGTGTATAGTCTACCTGTATGTATAAGCGTGTATAGTCTACCTGTGTGTATACGCGTGTACAGTCTACCTGTGTGTATAAGTGTCGCGTGGGTGTTGGGAGAGATATATAGGAGGTCAAAGATACTCCTTGTTGGATGGTTACGGTATATTTACAGTAAGTGAAGGAGAGTCCAGCCACACCGTCTGTCTCGCCTGTAGGTCTAACGTTAGTGAGCAGCCCGCCTATATGAGGCTGTGCACATGCGCTGAGCCTCTGACGTCAGCGGGTACCGTGACGTCACACGCAAAGGGGCCAGCTGTATAAGTAAGAGGAAAGATACACTACACAAGTGTATATATGATACTGACACGACATAAGCGTGTATAGTCTACCTGTGTGTATAAGCGTGTATAGTCTACCTGTGTGTATAAGCGTGTATAGTCTACCTGTGTGTATAAGCGTGCCGGACCAAAGAATTTCGGAGAGGATCGCAAAAGATTAGGATAAATTTGTTGACGCAGGTGTTGTACGTCAGTATACAAAATATGACAGCTAATTTATGGATACATTTTGAGCTTAGTTGACAAAACTAACTGGAAATTATTCTGGTGGTGACAGAACATTAATTAACAACACATTATATGAAAATCATTATAAATACTTTGATTTTAGTAATCGATATTTATTTGAAGGCTTGTTATTAATTTGTACTTGACGCTTAGTATTTGTATTTCATTTGTATTTGTAACATTTTCCTTGTTTTTAGTAATTTATACAGGAGAAGGGGTTACTATCCCATTGCTCCCGGCATTTAGTCGCCGCCTACGACACGCATGGCTTACGGAGGAAGAATTCTGTTCCACTTCCCCATGGACATAAGCAGAAATAAACAAGAACAAGGAAGAAAATAGAAAATCCTGAGGGGTTAATATATATATGCTTGTACATGAATGTGTAGTGTGACCTAAGTGTAAGTAGAAGTAGCAAGACGTACCTGAAACCTTGCATGTTTTTGAGACAGAAAAAGACACCAGCAATCCTACCATCATGCAAAACAATTACAGGCTTGTGTTTCACACTCATCTGTAGACAGCAACCACCTCCCTGGGTGGTTGCTGTCTACCAACCTGCTACTGATAGGGTATGTAAAAGAAGGAAATTAAAAGTGAATATAGGAAAGAGTAAGGTGATGAGGATAAAAAAAAATTAGGTAACGGAAGATTGGATATCAGATTGGAGGGAGAGAGTATGGACGAGGTGAATAGATATTTAGGAGTGGACGTATCAGCATATGGGTCTATGAAAGCTGAGGTGAATCATAGAATTGACGAGAGAAAAAAAGGTGAGTGGTGTACTGAGGAGTCTGTGGAGACAAAAAACTTTGTCCATGAAAGCAGAGTTGTATGTATGAGGGTATAGTTATACCAACACTCTTGTATGGGTGTGAGGCATGGGTTGTGAATGTTGCAACAAGGAGAAGGCTGGAGGCAGTGGAGATGTCATATCTGAGGGCAATGTGTGGTGTGAATATAATGCAGAGAATCCGTAGTTTGGAGATTAGGAAGAGGTGTGGGATTACCAAAACTATTATCCAGAGAGCTGAGGAGGGGTTACTGAGATAGTTTGGACATGTAGAGAGGATGGAACGAAATAGAATGACTTAGAGAGAGTATAAATCTGTAGTGGTGGAAAGGTGGGGTAGGGGTCGGCCTACGAAAGGTTGGAGGGAGGGGGTAATGGAGGTTTTGTTTGCGAGGGATTTGGACTTCCAGCAATCGTGCGTGAGCGTGTTAGGAGACAAATGGTTTTTAATATTTGACGTGCTGTTGGAGTGTGAGCAAAGTAACATTTATGAAGGGATTCAGGGAAACCGGCAGGCCGGACTTGAGTCCTGGAGATGGGAAGTACAGTGTCTGCACTCTGAAGTAAGGGTGTTAATGTTGCAGTTTTATAACTGTAGTGTAAGTGCGCCTCTGGCAAGACAGTGATGGAGTGAATGATGAAAGTTTTTCTATTTCGGGCCACCCTGCCTTGGTGGGAAACGGCCGATGAGTTAATAAATAAAATTGTAACTCTTGTATTTTATTTATAACTGTAGGTTTGTAAAAAGTAAATATATTTGAACCTCATTTATTCAGGATTTTTGTATATTAAAATTTTAATTCTGCTGGTTGAGGGCTTCTTATGTTATTTACGAATCAAAGCAAACGCCTAAAATATCTGAGGATTTTCGTATCTGACCACATCCCTCGTATATAAGCTTTAAATTCAATATACAAAACAATCAAAACTCCATTTAGGAGTGCAATAAAAAAATATCTCTTGAAGCAGAGTTTGTTTTAAGTCATCCTTCCATTCCTCAGTCTCGTATCATTCAAGGCAAAGCCTCTTCCTTGATTTATCCACGGACTTGAAGGTGCCCTCGCTTTTCTTGGACCAAACCCAGTTGTTTTATATTCTCCAGCCGCTGTGACCTGTAAGGATCACATAGCGACTGCTTGTGTGTGGTACTTCGTCGTTACTATATAGGTACTCTGAGATTTCAAGAGTACTTTTACCTGAGTGATCACTCAGCTCTCGTGACAGTGAAAAAAAAAATAGATGTAAAACACATTATAACATCCAAAATTAAAATTTGCTAATAAAATACTAATAAAATAATGTCCTCTCAATGAGCATTTTCATTTACCTTGATGTTTAAATGCATCACTTACCATTCAATGATGGGTGCTTGTTAGTTTTAGTACTAATAGTAAAACAAGGTATGAACGTCATTCACCACATGGCCTCATATGTGGCGCAGACCGGTCTTTGTGACTCCTTTAATTCATCACAATCACGTAGACACAACAATCATTTATTAAAAGCGACCTCTCGTTCAGTGAGTGTTTTATTAACTAATAACCAGGAATATAATACCGTCAAGCTGACTCGGAGAACACCTGAGCGAACGTTTAAGACACGTTATTAGCAAGGGTATCGAGGAACAAGTGGGACGAACAGTTTCCTTAAGAAAGAAACGTTTCTTAATAAAATATTTCAGAAGTTTCTCCACTTACCCTTCACGTTTTCACTTAACTGAGCGAAAAGTTGTTTTAAGCAGTAATGTTCTTATCTGCCTAATGTGTCTTTAGATTACCAGGTGAAGGCTGAGTCCTGGTTTAATAAGACATTTGATGATGACGTTTCGGGCATTGCCTTCTCATGAGGGCGCATGAGCGTGTATATTGCAGTTTGTGCAGCATTAATTAGGCTTCTGCAAGATGCAATATCACGAGGTGAAATCGGGCTGGCGGCAGTGAGGAAGTAACGTGCAAGATGAATTGTGCACGAAATTGCTGCTCCACATTTTTGCTAATGACCTTGTTCTGAATTCTGCTAGTTAACGTCCTCGTTTGTGTATCTTTATTGCCGTCCTTTTTTGTGGACATTTGATACCGTCCTCGTATGTGTGTGTGTGTGTGAGTGGTTTTAGTTTTATCGGTCTCACGTGTGCGTGTGTTCGCGTAGGTATGTGTACTTTCGTTTCCTCTCCCCTCACCCACATACATCTGCTTCCTCCCACCTACCATATGTTAATCTCTGCTAACCTTCGAGTACGTAGTTCTACCTCGCTCAGCTTAAAAGATCACAGGTAACAGGCATCTCAGAAGGTTAATTACTGCCTCAGGTGAAGCAACTTGCGCGGACCCACGAACCTGAAGTAATTCGAACTTCAAATATAATTTATTACATGGTAATTTATATGGAAATGGTGATACGTATTGATAGATTTTCAAGAGATAAAATCGTAATAAGATTGTACACAACTCTAGGAACGGGCAAGATCGAAGCCATGGAAAACCAGTGATAAAACTAGCATGCCCGTGCTCTAACCACTGGTCCTTGTAGGTTTAACATTCATCCAACTAGGTGTGGTTACACTAGATTATTATGGGCAATTTTGTGAACACTGGGTTTAAACCAGGACTGTCGTGGGTAGATCCACGGGTAACTACCTACTCACCAGTCCGTACAGGTTTTTTTTTAGTTTAAAAAAACCGTTCCTGTCCTGGCACCTTAACTAAAAAAAATATTTATTATGGTATGGATATAAAGTTGTAGCAATTTAGCTCTCAATACTCTATTTTATTTTGTAGGTGGGTCAAAAATACAATATTATAAAACAAGTGTGTTGTTACTGTATACATTAATACTGTGCAGCATAATTCACATTAAAGTAAATCAATAATGGAATGTGGTTCTGTGGTATGAATATTTATTTTTTGCATATAAAGTGTAAATATATTACAGTGCAGTTTTTGAAGGCAGTGTATAAAATTAAAATGTACTAGTAAATGAAAATAAGAAAAGTAAGATATCTATACTGTTCAGTATATCACGTCATTTTTAACGAATTGAACAGCTTGTAATAGATACATTGTAAATTTATAACCTACAAGTATAGCTAAATTAGATATTAAGACGGGTTTATTGTGACACTGATAAGTGAAGATTGTTACTGAGTATATTTTCTTATATTTACCAGCCGTCGGCTCTGCCGTCAAGTATCCCGTTAAACCTCGCAGGTTTTACGGTCTTTTCATTACCAAATTTTAATTTAACATAAATTTGCCCAAAAGCCCTTCCAGCAGAGCTTGCTGGAAGGGCTTTTGGCCAAAAATCAGTTGAAAGCCAAATGGTAGATTTTTTTCTGATTTTTATCATGCGTTTGCACCACTTGGCCTGGGAGAAAGTTTATTTTGGCGTCAGCAAGGATTTAGGGTGCAATGGAAAAAGCAAGCAGAGATGTTAAGAAATCTTGATTGATCTGTGTCAGTCGTTCAGCAGCTTCTTGCTTCCTGGTTAATTTACTGCTCTTGTACTTGTGATGATCTTGATGTGCCTCTAGGCAAACAGTTGTCACACACTGGTGATTTCTTTGTAAGTTTATTCAGGTATACACAAATACATTCACATAGATTATACAAAGCAGCATATGTGTAGAGAACCTTGAATAACCCAAAAAGTCAAAGTGACTTATTTCCACTGGGTCCTTTGTAGTTTTGTAACACAGGTGTGTCACGGTGAAACCGTGACACATTCACCCAATGTGCAGTTATCTCTGTCTAGTTTATTTAATGCTCCTTTCCTAGCATATGACTGTCTCCACTACTACTACTACCACTTCCACTACTACCTCCATTATTACCCCACTCTCTTGTACCCTCCCCCTGTCTGCCTGCCTATAAATACTCCTTCCACCTGTTCTGTGTGTTAGTGTGACTTTGTAAATGGTCCAAGTCGGACCGAAACGTCGTGGTAAGCTCCTCTCTTTTTATATGTGCGGGTTGTGTGTGTATTGTGTTGACACTTTCAGCCAAAAACAGACAGCCTAATTGTTGCCATTTGAATGGAGAATTTCTTTCTATATTTAACCCACAACATAAGTTTTTTCAAGCTAAATTTCATCATCATTTGTGTAGTGTGCTGGGGCATGAAATATGTACATTGAACAATACGACTATTCTCAAAACAAGTATATATGGTTTCATTTTGAATTTTAAATTATGTGTTGAGCGTAACATCAGTAATCAGACACGCATCAATATTGTTTTAATAAGACATAAAATATGGAGTGAAAGCATTAGCAGCTTAATACAGTATTCATTGTAAAAGGCTTTTGAAAGCACAGTACAAAACTGTTCACTGCACAGTGCAGTGTGCACAGTAATGCACTGCACAAATCATAAAATTTTAAGTTGACTTTTGTTATATCAAGTCTAATTCTGTCAATACAAGCTACGTAAAAATACAGAAAAGAAAAACTTAATACTTTTATAATTAATTAAAAAAATAAAATAAAAAAAACGTGAAAGACGAAAACGAACAGTTCTTAAAAGTGTTATTTTAGATTAGAAAAAAAAGCTTTAAGTATATAAAAAAAGAACAATGTTTTATTAAGTAACTCTGGTTCACACCCTGTTGGTTCACTGAGATATTAAACAGGTAAGTTAAATGTATTTTCTAACTACCTTGTGCCAAGGCTCTAATTCTGAAATACTGTAAACAGGTTTGTTTTTATTTTTCGTTATTAAAAATGCTAATATTCATACTCCAGCTTATAGTACTGACGTAAAACGTATTATACTGAAGTATAACGTATTATACTGACGTATAACGAGTGTTACTGAGTCCATCGTGTGACATTGAGTTTATAATTTATGATAATATTTTACGATGCTGAGTAACTTACGAAACTGAGTATATATCTGATGGTAATGAGTATATAATTTATCATAGCGAGTCCATAACTTATAATACTGAGTACGTAAAACTTTACGGTTAAAGTTTTTATAAGCATCGAGATTGTCTTCCAGTTTCTCGAATACTATCAAAGTTCACTGAACTTGTGTAAATTATTTAAAATTATGATAATTAAACCCGTAAGGGTCATTCAGCCCTGCAAAATTCACTTAAAAGGAATGGGAGGGAGGGAGGTTTCTCTGACGCTGGCAAAGCGCTCTTGTTCCAAGGAAATAGGAGCTAGCCTCCGCTTCCTCTGATCCTAGTCTCCCGGCACTGGGCATCGCATGCCGTCCTGTGTAGATAAGGGTTGTGGTTCTTATGACCCTTGTGGGTTTAGCGATTAGTTTTGATTGTTGTGCTCCACAATCAACAATGTCGTCAGCTCTTTTCAGAATCCGACCAACAGTTGACTTTGCTAGGCTCAAATTTTCGGTGATCCTCTGTTTTATTTTTTCTTATATATATATACTATACGTATGGATCAGTACAAACACACAAACCAGGTAATCCAGAAAGACCAATAATTACTTTAATAGGTTCAATTTCTTATAAATTATCCAGAACAGTAACACTCAAATCAGCAGGTTTTCTAAGAGCTACAATACTTGCAAGCTTCCTAGGTCTAACATCCATTATGAATTTCAGCATTAATTAATCATGAACTGAAGGGGAGAATTTGGCAATTTGGCGAAACCACATTCACTGAGCACACTTACAAGAACAGCTGTTGTAGCACTGACGAGAGTCGCAGGGTAACATACCACAGCTGGATGCTTGCCAGAGGTCGGTATAAAACTTCTGAAAAGAACCTAAATTACATTAATTAATCCGGAGACTAAGATAAACACAAAATTTACTCCTGTCCCAATTAATTTGCACACTGTCCTTCATACAAGTTTTCCCAGGGTTGATGTATAACCATTCCAGATAGTTATACATAATTGCTGTAATACATACTTCAGATGGGTATCCTAGACATGAATTCCAGCATTAATTTAATTTTTTTTAGACATGTATACTAGCATTAATACACATCTGATTAAAAGCTGATTTCCAGTGTTAATGTATAAATATTATCGTCATGTATCCCAGCCATTATGTATAAAAAAATGTTCCATCCTTGATGTATAACTATTTTAAAGATTTATTCCATCAGTTCCAGACTCATTATGAGAAGAAATAATCAAATTGGAGAGTTTTTCCTTTTTTTCCCTTTCAAGATAGGTGCATTAATGCACAGGATCGGCTCGTGAGTCGAGGAATTGGAACAACCCTCACTTTCCTTGGATCAAATTCAATTATCTTCTGTTTCCCAGGAGCTGTGGTGACCTCTGGGCTTGTGGCTTCATTCTTAATATAGGAAGATTTATCAGTGATGAGGTATAAGGAGATATAAGGGAATCACAACCTCTGGCTGTGGAACCCCTGGCTGTGGAACCCCTGGCTGTGGAACCCCTGGCTGTGGAACCCCTGGCTGTGGAACCCCTGGCTGTGGAACCCCTGGCTGTGGAACCCCTGGCTGTGGAACCCCTGGCTGTGGAACCCCTGGCTGTGCAACCCCCTGGCTGTGCAACCCCCTGGCTGTGCAACTCCCTGGCTGTGCAACCCCCTGTCTGTGCAACCCCCTGGCTGTGCAACTCCTGATTGTGCAACCCCTGGCTGTGCAACTCCTGATTGTGCAACCCCTGGCTGTGATTAAAACTAGACGCAAATGAAGGCTGAAAACCTGAGTCAGTGTCATAGAGCCGATTTTTTGCACCTTTGAATATCCAGGCTGTGAGATATTATTTCCTTGGCTCCTTTAAAAGCCCATATCCCTCTGAGGAAGTAGATCAAAGCAAAATACTTATCAAGTCTTCATTAAAGACGTTGCGCTCGGTGAGACCCTTATCAAGTTAATGTGTGATTTACTCACTGCCTTTCTTTCCTATCTGAGATAGTGTCTTTATTATGTGAAGTCATTAAACAGAAAGACGGCCATATTGGAGATATTAATTTGTTTCTTGGTAGCGGTAGGGAAAAAATGGTGTTTTTAGAAGGGTACGTTGGATCAATGAGATATTTTTCATTTCTTTTAAGAGGTTTTCTCCTTGAACGAAATTCTCACAATTTTATGCTGGAATTTTCTCAAGTGACATTCAATTGGAGTGCTCTTGATGCAAGGAATTAGAGCTTCTCTCACCTTCCTGTTTCTATTTTCCATAATAAATACACTGCCGTTGCGTTCTCCTCTTATTTTTAACATCAATGGCTATGCAAATCACGGAACGGATGGGGCTTGAACCCACAGCAAGGGAGTGCTAAAACTCACAGGCCAGTAACTATGCATTTTTCGAACACCTCAAAAAAAAAAAAAAAAAACATGAATTGCACTATCATTTATAATCACCATGGTTGTCTTGGGAAAGTTTTCTTTAATTAGTTCCGATATGTAATTTTCCGAAAAAGGAGGAACTAATGAATGTTTATGCTGGTTTGGATCCATGCTGAATAAATTTAGAAAAAAGTTTGGAAGCTCATTTTTCTGCTGCCTCGTGGGACTTTTCTGTCCTGATTGTTACTATGTCTGAGTTTTCCACATATGAACAATACAAAAGAAATACGTGTATACAGAAAAAATATAGCATAATGCTAGTAAGTGTATTCTTGTCAAATTATTCAATTATATTCATATTTACAAATATGTTTAGTAGGATAGTAGAAAAGAATTTAATGACCCAATATAATGTTTAATAAACAAATTTATACGTCTAATATATATGTAAAAAATATACAAGTAATTTTTTGGCTTTGACAGAACATTTGTCGTTAATTTCAGCCACAAAACAATTGACTATGCCCTTTTGAAATCCTCTGATGTTTATGGACTTGGTGAATAAAAAAAAAATAGTTTCTGACATCTGGATAGTTGACTGCTTACTCATCTACTACAGTGACCCGAGTTTCGTAAAAACACCTGAAGTCTGCTCTGCCATTACCAACGAATTTACCTTAAAAAAATGTCGAGGTTAGTCTATTCAGACCCCAAAAACTTTCCACGCTACATATTATACTTCTAATTACGATTTCGTTTAAATGACTACTTTCATCTCGTATGGCCCTTTGATAGTAATTAGCCTTAATTTACCGTCCCATATTAACCTTTCTATTATATCAAGATCATATCGGTGCCCCAAATCTGCTGCTTTAAATTTTTTGGAAGTTTTCATTAATTTTTTCGTTTACCGATAATCTGCATAATCTCCGGTATTGCCGGTCTGACCGTTCATCAGGGTTACGGTGTTAATCGTGACGTGTGTGTACATGATTACTGTCTCCTCTACCACAGTATATCACCTACAACATGCTACTAAGATCCAGGGACCTACTTGCTGCTAGTTGATTACACTATTAGAGTTTGAAGCAACGAAACGAGCTATTAGTTTAATTGAAGGCTGTTCATAAGCATATCCAATAGTTCTGAATAATAGCCCACGTCTGCTGAAAAGGACCCCGGCAGAAGGTTGCAATTAATTTTCCGAGTTTGTCCCCACGTGGGCTATTATTAAGCAATGAAAAGAGTTCATTACATTTTCTTAAGTTATTCATATCCAATAGTTAATATAAATAATACCTGCATTTAACTGGAATTAAGAGACTGAACCAAGAGCTAAGATTCAATCCCTGCAAACTATGCTAGGTAAATACAGCCAGGTAAATACAGTGTAGGCTCTCCTGCAATAAATTTCCTTTGGTCTCCGAAAAGGTAATAAGACAAATATATATCTCTCTCTCCCCTCCACGCCAGCGTAAAAGCTGTAATTATTCTTGACAGATAAAATAATCTGCTGTCCCAGTGATCGTGATGAATTACCTGTAAGACTCCAACTCACTCGTTGCCATGAAACTAAACATAGTTGTTCTTGTCGTCTGTGTATCTTTCTTTGTCTCTGTTCTCTGTGGCTCCCTACTGCACTTATTCGTGCTCAACTATTTCTGTTTGCAAGGGTGGGGTTTTAGCTCCTGGACTCGTCTCTACGCTCGCTGGTACTAGGTTTCCACTAACCTTTCATACCTATTCATAGAACTATATATGGATCCAGCCTCTTACCATTTTGCTGTCTTAGTTATTCCACTTCCCGGCACTTCTAAGGCTAAAGAAGTATTTCCTAAACTCTGTGTTGAGGGTTTTCCCTATGAGTGGTCCTCTGTGTTGAGGGGTCCCCGTGTTGATGGATTCCCTATTTTGAAGGCTTTACCCATGTAACTATCACACTGTGTCTTGTATTTTGCGGTGTTTTGTCGATTCATGTTGTATCTTCTGTCGTGTAGCAGCACACTGCGGGTGTTTCATATTACCTGTGAGACGCCTTTGATCAATTATGGGTTCTGTGACCTAGCTTCTATGTTGACCGCCCTGGCCACGCAGGAAGAGTGCTGGTATAGCGGAAAGTGGTGGGGTGTTGGAGCAGTGGTGGGGTATAGTGTTGGTGTGGTGGTTGAGTGCGTTGCACGGGTCCAGTGTGCTGGTGTAACGTTGCAAGTGTCGTATAAAATTGCATCATCCACCCAGCAGTAAAATGCGTTTGAAAAATACATATAAAAAAAGGTGAATGCAGTTTTTTACTGCTAGATTCATTTATTTGGGGACCATCCTAACTAAATATAATAGAACAATTCCTATGAAATAATCAAATGTTTCAAATGATCTGACGAAGATACGAAAAAATGGAAAAAAATAGTGAAAATAGTGAACTTTTGTAGTCACGCGACCACAATCTTGATCTATGCAAAAGAACATTCATTTGAGTTTTCAACTGACTAACTTTTTAGAGGAAACTTAGGAAGACTTTTCAGTCCGTCCTCAAACATTATCAAGTCACTAATGAGAAAAATGGGGAGAATACCATAAGACAGCTGGGAAAAGACTCATCATTTTTTCACTTATTTTTCTCATTCATTTGAAACTTGATAATGGTTCACTGCGGACCGAAACCTCGTGTAGAGTTTCCACTCCAAACTTTTTATAACTTGTAATTTGTTCCAGATACGGAATTGTGACTTCTGTTCATAGAAGTGTTCGTTCATGAAGTGGTTCAGTAACTTAGTCGGCCTCCAATGAGTCAGGATGAAGTGGTTCAGTAACTTAGTCTGCCTCCAGTGAGTCAGGATGAAGTGGTTCAGTAACTTAGTCTGCCTCCAGTGAGTCAGGATGAAGTGGTTCAGTAACTTAGTCTGCCTCCAGTGAGTCAGGATGAAGTGGTTCAGTAACTTAGTCTGCCTCCAGTGAGTCAGGTTGCCGGAACAGTCCACGGTACCATCACAATGATATTTACACGATATTGTGAAATTCATTATTCACCTATTATAAATATCCAGAGTATTAGTAGTAACGTTCCTATAGCCTGAATCCCAGCACGCAAACACTGTAACAAGAAGCCACCACCCCCATGATTCTTACGACACCACACCCACTACAACGACGGTCACAAAGACCATCGCGAAGACCACCATCACCACGTAAAGTCCCATTATTCTCTGTATGTCCTCTATTAAGCTGCCGCTGCCACTACTACCACCACGCCACTATTATCACCACGCCACTACTACTACCACGTCACTACTACCACAACTAACACACCACCACAACCAACACACCACCACTAGCAACACACCACCACAACCAAAACACCACCACTAGCAACACACTACCACTAGCAACACACCACCACTAGCAACACACCACCCCAACCAACACACCACCACTAGCAACACACCACCACAACCAACACACCACCACTAGCAACACACCACCACTAGCAACACACCACCACTAGCAACACACCACCACAACCAACACACCACCACTAGCAACACACCACCACTAGCAACACACCACCACTAGCAACACACCACCACTAGCAACACACCACCACTAGCAACACACTACCACTAGCAACACACCACCACAACCAACACACCATCACTAGCAACACACCACCACTAGCAACACACCACTAGCAACACACCACCACAACCAACACACCACCACAACCAACACACCACCACAACCAACACACCACCACAACCAACACACCACCACAACCAACATACCACCACTAGCAACACACCACCACAACCAACATACCACCACTAGCCACACACCACCACAACCAACACACCACCACTAGCAACACACCACCACAACCAAACACACCACCACTAGCAACACACCACCACTAGCAACACACCACCACTAGCAACACACCACCACTAGCAACACACCACCATCAACCACCACCACTGCAACACACCACCACTAGCAACACACCACTACAACCAACACACACACCACTAGCAACACACCACCACTAGCAACACACCACCACTAGCAACACACCACCACTAGCACACACACCACCACAACCACACACACCACCACAACTAGCAACACACCACCACACAACACACCATTCCCACTAGCAACACACCACCACTAGCAACACACCACCACAACCAACACACCACCACTGCAACCACCACCACAACACACCACCACTACAACACACCACCACTAGCAACACACCACCACTAGCAACACACCACCACTAGCAACACACCACCACAACCAACACACCACCACTAGCAACACACCACCACACAACACACCACCACTAGCAACCAACCACCACCACCACCACAGCACACACCACAACCAACACACCACCACAACCAACACACCACCACAAACCCAAACACACACCACACCAACACACCACAACCAACCACACCACACAACACACCACAACCAACACACCACCACAACCAACACACCACCACTAGCAACACACCACCACACCAACAACCACCACAACCAACACACCACCACAACCAACACACCACCACTAGCAACACACCACCACAACCAACAACCACCACAACCAACACACCACCACAGCCAACACACCACCACTAGCAACACACCACCACAACACACCACAACACACACCACAACCAACACACCACCACTAGCAACACACCACCACAGCACACACCACCACAACCACACACCACCACAACACACCACCACAGCAACACACCACCACAACCAACACACCACCACAACCAACACACCACCACTACAACACACCACCACTAGCAACACACCACCACACCAACACACCACCACTAGCAACACACCACCTAGCAACACACCACCACGCACACACCACCACAACCAACACACCACCACTAGCAACACACCACCACTAACCAACACACCACCACTAGCCACACACCACCACTAGCCAACACACCACCACTAGCAACACACCACCACTAGCACACACCACCACAACCAACACACCACCACTAGCAACACACCACCACTAGCCACACACACCACACACCACCACTGCACCACCACATAGCCAACACACCACACAACACACCACCACAGCAACACACCACCACAAGCCAACACACCACCACAACCAACACACCACCACAACCAACACACCACCACAACAACACACCACCACACAACACACCACCACTAGCAACACACCACCACAACCCAAACACACCACCACTACAACACACCACCACTAGCAACACACCACCACTAGCACACACACCACCACACCAACACACCACCACTAGCAACACACCACCACTAGCAACACACCACCACTAGCAACACACCACCACTAGCCAACACACCACCACAGCACACACCACCACTAGCACACACCACCACTAGCAACACACCACCACAACCAACACACCACCACAACCAACACACCACCACAACCAACACACCACCACAACCAACACACCACCACAACCACACCACCACACAACACCACATGCACACACCACCACAAACACACCACCACTAGCCACACACCACCACAACCAACACACCACCACTAGCAACACACCACCACTAGCAACACACCACCACTAGCAACACACCACCACTAGCCACACACCACCACTAGCCACACACCACCACGTCAAGTCCCATTATTCCCTGCATATCCCTGCCACGTCAAGTCCCACTCAGTTAAGTCCTCTTATTAAACATAGTTAAAGAAACATAGCTGACGATAATCTTAGCATGACATACTAACACTGTACTGTTGCTATACCAGATAACATCCAAGCTATGGTTACAACATCCAGGCTATGACAACAACATCCACACTATGGTTAGATACTCACAACATCGAGGAAAACCACACATTAATCATACTCTAAATATCGAAACAAAACTCTAAATTTCCAAGAATGTCACAACAATTATTCTAACTTCTCAACATCCTAAACACAGCCACACAAATATAAAAATGTCACAGCTACACAAATCACACACATGCAATTCATAGACACAGTTCGCACAACCATAATAATCACAGCTACGCAATTCACACACACACAAACCATAGTGCCACACAAATCATTCAGACACACAGTTCACACTGCCATAAATTTCACTTAGGTGCACATTTCACACAACCATACAAATTACACAACCACACACAACACAGCCACACAAATCGCACAGCCATGCAAATCACAACCTCAACACTGACGAGGAGGAAGCCGAGGAGGAGGAGGAGGAGGAAAACAAGGAATAGGAGGAGGAAGACGAGGAGGAGGAGGAAAACAAGGAATAGGAGGAGGAAAACAAGGAATAGGAGGAGGAAGACGAGGAGGAGGAGGAGGAGGAAGACGAAGAGGAGGACGAAGAGGAGGAGGAGGAGGAGGAGGAGGAGGAGGAGGAGGAAGCCGAGGAGGAGGAGGAAGCCGAGGAGGAGGAGGAAGCCGAGGAAAACAAGGAGGAGAAGGAGGACGAGGACGAGGAAAACAAGGAGGAGAAGGAGGAGGAGGACGAGGAAAACAAGGAGGAGAAGGAGGAGGAGGAGGAAGACGAGGAGGAGGAAGACGAGGAGGAGGACGAGGAGGAAGAGGAGGAGGAAGACAAGGAGGAGGAGGAGGAGGAGGAAGACGAGGAGGAGGAGGAGGAAGACGAGGAGGAGGAGGAGGAGGAGGAAGACGAGGAGGAGGAGGAGGAGGAAGACCTGGTGAACGAATAGGAACTAGATTATTAGAGGAAGATCTAAATATTTCATCAAACTCCTACAGTAATTCCGAGAACGAGGGTTGGATCCTAAAACATGACTACATGGGATGGCGGGGTTCTGATCGTCAGGAAACAGGACAGTCTCATTCAACAAGGTGTCAGAGGATGGCGGTGCTTTAAGGCAAAGACTCGGAAGTGGTTAGGCCTTGGTTGTCCTACCAGAGCTGAATTTTAACACTTGTTTATTTAACACAGGGATCACTACATTGCAGAGTACCAAGATGGTCCCAGATGCCAGATTTCCAAGATGGTCCCAGATGCCAGATTTCCAAGATGGTCCCAGATGCCAGATTTCCAAGATGGTCCCAGATGCCAGATTACCAAGATGGTCCCAGATGCCAGATTACCAAGATGGTCCCAGATGCCAGATTACCAAGATGGTCCCAGATGCCAGATTACCAAGAGGGTCCCAGATGCCAGATTACCAAGAGGGTCCCAGATGCCAGATTACCAAGAGGGTCCCAGATGCCAGATTACCAAGATGGTCCCAGATGCCAGATTACCAAGATGGTCCCAGATTGCCAGATTACCAAGATGGTCCCAGATTGCCAGATTACCAAGATGGTCCCAGATGCCAGATTACCAAGATGGTCCCAGATGCCAGATTACCAAGATGGTCCCAGATGCCAGATTACCAAAATGGTCCCAGATGCCAGATTACCAAGATGGTCCGAGATGCCAGAGGTAGAAAACATAGAACAAAGCTTCCAGATATTTGCAATTATTACTACTTTTATATAAATAAAAATAAAAACATTGTTAGGTATCCCCGAATTGGGACCTTTTTGCCAGTTTTTTCTACCGGCTTTCATGTTTTCATTTTAGCACTTCTTTTTCATTATAATAATAATTACGTTTTCATTTCGCTCATAACTCGAAAAGTACAAAGTCAACGGGCTTAAAGTTTTTATTACTTGTGTACGGTAACTAGGGCCAGATTCTTGTAACAGCTGGTGGCATGTTCACGAGTCCAGTGACCACAGTTGGTGAACCTATTCCTAGCATCCTGGAATGGCTCCGATTACTTTTTAAATCCTAAGTAGCATGGCTTCAAGCCTTTAAAAAGGTTGTCTTCTAATTCTTCAACGAGGAGAATGAAAATTTGAAGTATACATGTAGATGTAACTTTGCCCATTGTGAGGAAAATAACGTAAAAAAAAAATCCTGTTAACTCGTATTAAATAAATTTCAGTTTATCTTCTGAATGACTGATGCAGCATCTTACGACCGGGATAATACGCATTAAATGACTGATGCAGCATCTTACGACCGGGATAATAAGCATTAAGCGACAAGTTCATGTGGAAATCAGGTATTCAAATGTAAACACACGAACTTACTAAAAGGATTTTTCCATTATACTAGCTAACAAAACTCACTTTACGGTAAATCTTTCACGGAAATCGAAATACGCAACCATAATGCTGCTATAATCTCTCTTAATGGGGCATTAGCTTGGCCGTATCATGTTAAACTATAGGAGAATTCGACTCTGGATTAATCCAGAGTTAATAATGCATTCACAGTTGTAATACTCCAGAATTAATAATGCATTAACAGTTGTAATAAAACGAGTTGCCATGAACTCAACATCCATACTGCACTATAAAAATTTCTAATTATGGAAAATAAGCCTCTCCTATGGTTCCTTGGCTATAAACGTTGATTACTTCCCTTAAAGGCAATGTTACACGTCTCCAGCACACCAGCTACTTCAGAATAAACAGACACAATAGAGCGACTGGTTCAATACACAAATAACCCGCACAATCTCCTTTGTACAGGTTATTTATACCAGTTACTGAACACTGAGTGAACTCTCCTTGCCTGGGTCTTCAAAACTCACCGCCTAACTCGGCAACAACTCCAGCCAACTTAGCCAAGCACGAGAGAGCATAAAAAAAACATAGGCGAAGGTAAATTAGTCCAACTGTATCTATTCAGATGGTTCAGTGTAGCGTCTACCAGAGCAGCCATGCGCCTACACCGAAATTTTCCACAAATGTAATAAAGAAAGAAATCCCTCCGGTACACCGTAAATGTCAGTGAGGGAACTTGATGTAAGAGCAGCACAAAACCAACAACACAGCTCTTATTTATGTAAGACTGACCTTTCCTATTCAGGCGCTGGGCCCAGATTCCATGGTAGGGAGATTTAGTTGAATGTGTCTGGGAGACGACTCTCTAGGTACGCTTCTTTCACTTCCGCAAGCAAAATATTTTCTTTAGTTTAAATAGCGGAAAAATGTTATCGTTCGTCAAAATTTTCTTTTGAACTTATTGGAAGTTTAATCATTATATTGATTTGTCATAACAGTGAAGACAATAGCAGTGCCCAAATGGCTGCCAAATAACTGAACCACGGAGGATTAGTTTTAGTGAGTGGCAAAAGAGAAACGGCATATAAAATTTATTGTTTAGACTGCTGAATAACCTTTTACTCATAGCACACTGTAAATATTTAAAACGTCTTTCCTCAAGGAGCGTGAATCAGACGCTCTCGTTCTTCCCAAATGGCGTGAATCGCATGCTCTCTACCCCTTCCCAACAAGGAGCGTACATCGAACATTTCCCCTTATTCTTCGAGCATCGAACGATCCCTTATAAAAAAGAGCACTAATAGAACACTTTAGTGCAACGCACTTTTCTTGCAGTCATCTGGAGAGATTCTCTCATGGGGAGTCGTACGTCCTATGAACAGTTAGTTTTGTATGAAAAGTTAGGTGTTCTAAAATCTAATTTTGAATACGTTTCAAAGATAGTACTTGTACTGCCCAGACCAGAAATAAGAAATTAGTGATTAGGGCAACAGGCCGAAAAGCTGATATAAAAACAATGCAGAGCTAACATTTATTTTTGACATTTTGCTCAGAATTGAGCTTTATTAAGTCTAAAGAAAAACACAAACCGACATAAATTTCCATTACGATGAAGGGGTGATGCAGGGAGGAAAATTTGGAAGTGAGAGGAGAGGTTACAGGTAGCGATGGAGCCTATGGTAGCGCCTGGCATGGGATGGCACTATCAGTAGATATACGAAAGGTTTAACCACGAAAACACCTTGATTCAGCTCGAGGGTGGCATGTACCCTGTACCCTGATGGCAGCTGATTGCAGGCATTGCCTCGTTATCCTGTAAAAATTAGCTTTGTTCTTATCCCACGTCATGAAGTCTGAGTTTGCATCTGCATATGATGTGCATGATGTATTTGTTTATTTTATGGATCCTGTAAGGATATGCGTGGAATCCAAGCTATGAGCAGTATTTTTTATATGCTTGTTGCACCTGAAAAAAAGGATAATGTAG